>JBBEOF010000132.1:0-11965 GCA_037576055.1 Fusarium sp. M6JPR69
TAGGCCGGGATCCGAGACGAGGAAATGCGGGTGGTGGCGATGACGACGCGCTGCCAGCAAGGCTGCCTTTTAAAGCGGTCTCGGACATTTTGGACTATAATTAGCAGAAGGTCAGGATAGCTTTAAAATTAAATAGCCAAGATACGTTTCCGACGATCCAAGGGTGGTGTATGTTCATCCGGCCAAGGCCATACCGTGTTAGAGCGAGAGTAGGAAAAAAGGGGGAATCTTCCCTCAGATTTGCCTCCGGCCAGGACCCAGGCAAGCAGGGGTCCAGGACCAATCAGCTCGGCTGACCCCTGTAATACCGTTGCTTTTCGGAGAGAGCCTTACTCTCCGGAGTCGGAGCATGTAGATGATCCGGCAGTTCTAGGGTAACCGCTCTCTTTGCAAGGGATATCAGATATATCAGATGTATAGGCGCTTGAATCTGAATTGATTGATCTGATGGAATTCCAGATCTGATTTGAATTGATTGATCTGATTGATATATCTGATTGTTAATCTGATCTGACGGCAGCCCTGGACTGATGTTCCTTAGATGTGCACTTGCCGATGTAGTTCGATATCGATGAAACCAAAGCAACGAAGATGTGAATATATAGGTCCGAGATGATCTGAAAATGCTTTCCTCTGCGGAAACAAGCCTGGTATATATACATCGAGAGTTGAGCAATTATCCGGCGAGATACCTCCCCAGCAGAGTCTGAAGTCCACCAGCCTGACAATAGTGGGACCGCACGATGCATTTCCTTTGATTGTTTCTTGGCTTGGAGTTTTGGCGATGCCATTGCTGCGCATTCAGAGGTCAAAAAATGAAAATGTGGCTTTCAAGTCAGCGCGTCAGCTTGCATCTGGTAAGTAAGATCTTACCTATTGTAGGGGGTACGTAGTGGGTGTTATAATTTACACAGCCTCATGGCTCGGCCGAAGGCGTTTTCGTACACTAATTTGGTTTGCTGATCCTCTTTAACATCGGGTTACGTGGGTGATCGGGTAGTTCCTGGACAGCACACCGGTTTCAACATTGTGCTGCGTCACCACACCGTCACTGATTATCTCACTGATCGCTAGCCTTCTCATGCAGTACAGTGGGGAGTCAAAAGTGACGAGCAATGGCCATTTTTACACCAAAAGCCACGCTCTTTATAGTATAAACTACGAATAACTAAGTAAAAATTATTTCTCAAACCTTTTATCATCTCTCTTACCTCAAGGACTGAGAACTCGCAAGACCCCAAAGGATCAGGCACCGATAAGCCCAAACCTCAAACCCCAGCCAACCCAAACCTACCCGACCAAATAGGGTGAGGGTTAGGGGTCGAGAAGCTCTTTGGGTCCTAGGTCCCCCGGCTTGTTGCAGAGGATCTCGGCGAGCTAGGCGCGTGCTGGTATATGCAGGTCAATGGCCGGCTCCACGTATTCGTCCTCCTCGCTAATGGCCTGCCGCTCGATTTCCCAGGTCGGACGGTTATGGAAGTAGTCACGCGGCAGCCTCGTGCACGGAACTGGTGGTGGTGGTGGCCACGTATTCCTGCACGCGGCTCGTCACCGCATAAGCCATCCACTAATGCCGTGGAAATAAAGCTGCGGCTGATATTTGCACGGCTCCTCCACAAAGTTGTGTCAATTTCGGGCTGCGGCCAGTCGGCTGCATATTGGCCCTCAGCCGGGAGGCTAAGCGGGTTGCATATGGACTATGGACGGTTCCGGTCCCACCTGCATGTCCTAAGAAGGGCGGGGTTCTGAGCAGAATCAGGACGAGCCCAACGGACTGACTAGAAGGTTGCAGGGCACGTAGTCAACCTTGGTACCGTGGAAGAAGGCCCGAGTGGTAGTCAGTGATCAAACGACCCTCTTTGTGTTGTTCAAGATGTGCATCCTCATGGGACATTGGGTCCAGATATAAGTGTATCGCTCTCGTTATCAGAGTCCTCCCAAGACCAGAGCCAGAGTCTCAACATCTTCTCGACCCAAGGCACCTCATTTGTCCTTGATACAACTTTCTCTACCCTGCCCACAGGCAACAAAATACGATGACTCCAAATCTAGTCCATCTCTTCCCTCTGTTCGCGACGGTGTTCATGGCGGCTGCTGTTCTTGCTGACACTGGTATCACCACCCGATACTATACTGGGACTGCTGCAAGCCGTCGTGCGCTTGGCCCGGCATGATTCAGGTATCGGAACCCGCGCGAACCTGTAATAAGAACGACAAATGGCCGAACCCGCTCAACTCTAGCGCCCAGTCGGCTTGCAATGGCGGCGACGCGCACACTTGCAGCAACAATGGACCGTGGGTTGTCGACAATAACCTAGCGTATGGATTCGCAGCGGCCAAACTTGCTGGGAAGTCTGAGCAGGATTGGTGCTGTGCTTGCTACAAGTATGTCCAATCTGTTTCCAGGACGTTGGATGAGGAACAACGCGCAGGCAGTGGAAGATGGAAAAATCCCGAGGACCAATGGTGGAGATCATCATGGTTTGTTTGACTCAACTGACGAGTTCCCCCCAATCTAATAGGCTCACCTTCACGTCAACGTCGATTGCCGGGAAGCAGATGATCGTCCAGGTGACCAACACTGGCGGCGACCTTGAAAACAACCACTTCGATCTCGCCATCCCCGGCGGTGGCGTGGGCATGTTCCCCCAGGGATGTCAATCACAGTTCGATGGCGCGTGGATGGGTGACACATATGGCGGCTACCAGAACAGGAACGATTGTTACAATCTTCCCGAGGGCCAATTCCGCGACGGCTGCTTCTTCCGTTTTGACTGGTTCCAAAACGCCCAGAACCCAACCGTCGAGTTTCATGAGGTGTCTTGTCCGCAGGCCATGATTGACAGGACGCACTGTGGTCGCTGGAGTTACAAGGGTTTCGTCGACCAAAGTAAAGACGGGCTCTTAGAACAGGTGGGGCTAGAATTGTAGATTACTTTTCTTTTAAAAAGTGCCTTCTGTCAAGAAGGTTCATCTTTATCATGCGGGGCACGAGACGGGAAAAGTTCCCCTAAGGTGGCTGTTTATGGGCCTGACGCGGCAGTTTCTACTGTTGATTCTACAAATTTAAATGAGACTAAGATTATGCATTTGCAATCTGGGAAGTAGGTGTGCAGACGAGTGTATAGGAGGCTATTGTTGGAGAAGTGGCATGCATGATGGTGTTACACAGGCAGCCACCTCAAGGGAAGATGTCTCACGGTGATACATGAATTGTCTGAACAGCGTTACAGACCTGTTGCAGGATCAGCAGATCTAGTATCTTGGCCTCGCCTCTTCAGATATAGAGACGAGGAGGGAGAACAAAGAACAAGGGGACAACACGTCTACAGATCAGTCACAGACATGATCATCATCCCAAATCAATCATTCTCACTCCTCCTCTATCTTCTGACTATTTGTCCCCATCATTATACGAACACGCGTGTCTGACAATTGGGCCCCCGATCTGCTGGCGGCTGGGATGTGATCTGAAATGAAGGTATGGCTCATTTTACGCTTGAGTGGGATTATCCACTCACATTAGACCTCATGCAGGACATTATTATTAATCAGACGTACCGTGTCGATCATAAAATCGGCTAAGGTGGTTTCGGCCTCGTTTATGCGGGTACGCCAGGGCTTAATGATAGTTATCCAAGGTTGACCCCGTCAGGAACCGATATTCGCACAAAAGAAGGCATCACCATCAAGCTAATGCACTACCGAGAGGATCATCGCATTCTTAAGGGTGAAGCAGAGGTATATAGAGCTCTCTCTAGCAGCATCAGAATTCCACGAGTCCAATAGTATGGCCAGGAGGGTGACTACGTCTTAGTTCACGATCTTCTCGGCCGTCCCTAGAGGACCTACTAAACTATTATGACTGGCTCTTATCCCTCAAGACTATTCTCCTCATTGCCGACCAGGCCATTGCTCGAACCGAGTATATTCATTCTAGAGGCTTTCTTCATCGCGATATCAAACCAGATAATTTTCTCATCGGACTTGGCAAGAATGGTAACATACTTTATACCATCGACTTTGGTTTGGCGAAGGAATTTTGTGAAGCAGAAACGGATCACCGCTGGAAAGACGACGGCAAAACCACATTCACATCGACATTGTGAAATCAAGATCTAGCGACTGGCATTCAGCACCTAAAAACTGTGGCAGACTGCCGGTCGATGTGTGTTTGGGGAATTGGACCTGAAGAGGCTGGTATTCGACCCTCGGTCTCTCTATTAAATATAGTTTGAGGGCAAGCACGGGTTATGTTTTAGTATAACGTACATGATAAGCATGTGCACCAAACAAGTATGTGCACCAAAAATCCCTCAATCATCACCAATGCCATTTGATCAATTAATTATCAACCAAAAATCATGCCTCAGCTCTATTCTGAACGTCAAATCCTTCTTGCGCTTCAAGCGCTCCAAAATAACCCGAATTTAAGTCTCCGAGGCGCTGCTAGGCTATACCAAGTCAACTATTGGGCCTTACGTCGCCGGCACAATGGCATTCAATCTCGACGCGATTGGATTCCTAAATCACGCAAACTATCTAATCTAGAGGAACAGATCATTATTCAGTTCATTCTCGACCTGGATTCGCGAGGATTTCCCCCGCGACTGCGTAGTGTTGAAGAAATGGCCAATCGACTGCTCGCCGACCGCGACGCGCTACCCGTCGGCAAACGCTGGGCTTCCAACTTCGTTAAGCGACACCTAGACCTCAAGACGCGTTTTTTTCGGAAGCACGACTACCAGAGAGCTAAGTGCGAAGATCCAGCGATTATTCGTAACTGGTTTACGGTTGTGGCGAACGCAATCGCGAAGTACGGCATCCGATTAGAAGATATCTATAACTTTGATGAGACTGGCTTTATGATGGGTATAATTCAAAGCGGAATGGTCGTCACAGGCACAGATAGGCGTGGAAAGCCAAAATCAGTGCAGCCTGGAAACCGGGAATGGATTACAGTCATTCAGGCGATCAATGCCGAAGGCTGGGCGATCCCGCCGTTTATCATCGGCGCGGGCCAATATCACCTCGCCAACTGGTACCGAGAAAGCAACCTCCCGGGCGATTGGGCTATTGCGACGACCCAAAATGGCTGGACCGATAACGAAACTGGTCTAGAGTGGCTAAAGCACTTTGACCGGTGTACAACCAATCGATCAATTGGTTCCTATCGTCTCTTGATCCTCGATGGCCATGAAAGTCATCATTCTATCGATTTTGAGAGATATTGCCAGGATAACAATATTATCACGCTCTGTATGCCGCCTCATTCATCTCATCTGCTTCAGCCCCTTGACGTCGGGTGCTTCAGCGTGCTCAAGAACGCTTACGGTCGAGAAATAGAGCATCTGATTAGATGCTCTGTAACCCATGTTTCTAAGACCGAGTTCTTTCCGGCCTTCCACGCCGCATTTCAGGCCACTATGACAGAAAAAAATATCAAGTCAGCCTTCAGAGGAGCCGGGCTTGTTCCTCTTGACCCGGAAAGTGTGGTCTCGAAGCTTGATGTGCAGCTACGGACTCCAACGCCGGCTGAGGAGGTGGCTGAACCCTTGACCCCTTGGGTCTCAAAGACCCCAAAGACCGTGCTTGAGGCTCAATCTCAGTCAGATTACCTCGAGAGACGAGTTATAACGCACAAAAGTAGCTCCCCAGAGTCAATTCTAGAAGCTATACGGTCTTCTTCTAAGGGAACAAAGATAGTCATGCATAAGCTTGCCTTACTCGAGGCTCGGGTCAAAGACCTTGAACAGGCAAATGAGATACTAAGCCGGCGCCGGAGGGCAAAAAGGACCAGACTACAGAAAAGAGGGGTAATGACGGTAGAGGAAGGAAGGCAAGCAATTGATCAAATGGATGTTGATGCGCAGGTAGTGGCGGAATCGTCGAGAAGTGGTGGTCAAGGAAGGTCAGCGCGACCGGGGGTTCGGCATTGTGGTGTCTGCGGCAAGCCTGGTCATAATGCAAGGACCTGTCAGGTAGTGATTGAGACGTCTGGGGAAGAGTATAGTGAGTAGTTTGAATTGATTAAATGGTTTGTGATGTTTTTATTGCGGCTTTTATCTTAAGGGCATAGGAAAAGTGGTGCACATACTTGTTTGGTGCACATGCTTATCATGTACGTTACTCGAAAGTAGCTCTCTATGTTGATGGCTGAGGGGGTGGTATTAGAAAGGGGGGTTCTTCTTGAATTCTCAGTCTTAGTCTCAGGTTCAGTCTTGGGTACATTTAGGTAAGTGTGAGTGGGGATAAAGCCTCTCCCTACCTTACTTTACCTTAGTCTTAGAGTGGGAAAGAAAAGAAAAGGGAGAACACGGTTTCAAATACTCAGCCACATTACAAAAGCCGGGAGAAAGTGGCAATGAAAAGCCCAAATCCAACCGAATTGCATTTCACTAGCTTTGGTAGATTCAATGAGTGTAATTTCCTCCCTTGAACGAATGACTATCCTCCAGAAGACGAGCATGAGGAAGCCCCAATTGCCCTGTCTACCTAAAACTTGCCAATCTTGAGGGTGACGTTGCCAAGAGCGCCACTGTCGAGGTTGGCACCAGTGTCCTGGACAAGATAGTCCTGGTTGACCTCGGAAACATTGAAGGTGTTGCCCTTCTTCCCCCAGGGACAGTCCCAGTATACCTTGCAGATCTTGGTATTGTCATCCCAAAGCTCGAAGCTGCCCTCGGTGCCCGAGGCAGAGTCAGATCTGCCGCAAGAGGCGATGCCGACCGAAGACCCGGAGGAGATTGAGGTCTGCTGGATCCTGTCAAGCGAGACCTCCTCGTCTTTGTTGTCGTACTGGTAGAACTTGCCCCTGTGGGTGTTAGACCGGTTTTGCGGGTTTTGAGAGTCTTCTTACCAGTTGAGGTTGACGTTCCACAGGGTGACGGGGTTGGAGCTCATTCCCCTCTGGACCTGGATGAGGATGTAAACCCACTGAGCGTAAGCCATCTTGAGTTGGATGAGAAGGTTGTTGTTGCTTTCGAAGTTGTAGTTGTAGTTGAAGTTGAAGGTGTTGGAAAGGTTGATGAGTGGTGAGCAGAGTCTGGAGAAGGGGTCCCTTATATACCCATCCCAGGATCAATGGTCATGACTTTAAACCGTCATTCTTGAATTGAACGGCTTCTCATCCATCTTGTCGCCGCCTCCATTGAGAGTGAAAAGAGCGGACATGACCGAGTAACCATGTTTTACCCCGCTTACCGCGAATGCACGATGATTTTCTCTCGCCTTGTTTTCCTCCACGCATTGGCTGAAAGGATGCACAGTTAGTGGTTGATAGGCTCTCGCCGAGTTTCTTCACTTGACGGCGGCTTATCTGCAGAATCGCTGTGGCCGACTGACCAGATAGGACACAGCCACCTCGAGCTGTGCTTCCTTGCACGACAACAGAATATTGTTAACGAGACCGACGTTCTGCCTCAGAAATGCATCGGCAAAGTCTGGACCATTCACCAAGCTTTCCGCTCGAACGCCATAAGCGGCCAAAGATGCAAGCTGCTACGGTCGGCGTCGGCGCCCCACTGGCAAGACAATGCGGCCCAGTTCATCTGCTAGGGTTTTGATTCGATGGGTTGACAGAAGCTGACCGGCCTTCTCGCTGTGGCGCACACATCCCCGATGTGAGAGGAGAATATGGTACAGGAGACCGGTCCCTGCGGGCCCGCCAATGCCTTTCGGAACGAGCCTTCGGATCCTCTGATTTCCCTGTGGCTATTCGATCACGGCTCGGTATATGGATTGAGAGTAAGTATTATACGGCGTTAGGTGGTCCTTTGGGAGGTGAATAAAGGATGAAGGTTTCGTTTTGCATCACTGTGGCTTACCGCCCAGAACCTTATCTGCCGTGTGACGTAGGGTAGGTAGGTAGGTTATTCGCTCGGGAGGACACACCCCAGAGGGCCTTTGCACTAAGCTGTTTCGTACAGAGCTTTCCATAATCAGTGTGACGTAGGGATTCGATGCCATGGGAACTTTACGAAAGAACTTGACTCATCAAATCTCCTAACAAACTTGAAAAGCTTCCGAAATAGCAAATTTATATTATATGATATCCTTATCTTTATTTCTTTGACCGCCTCATCTTCCTCAGGTTGTAGTACTGAGCCACTCTCCATGGCGCCAATCGATTACTCCAAATGGGACAATATAGACATCGATTCCGAGCCACAAACGCCCACTGAGCAGGTGCCTCCGGTCGAAGCAAACCCACCCGCTCCAGCCACCTCACAGTCGACTGCACCGGCATCGACGGCAGCACACAGCGTGTCAGGGTCCATCCAAGCCGTCATCGTCCGGTGCGACGTTGAGAGACTGAAATTCGTGTCTTGGTCCGCTACGACGATCCAGGCAGATCATCCCATCTTCTCGCAGCCCGTGCCTCCCGTCCCCGGGCTCATCGAGGTCCCGCTGGTCCTCCACCGCGTAGGCACTCGGTCCGCCAACCGTGCCGACCTCGACAACCAGATCGCCACGTATCTCAATATCGACGACGAGTCCGGGTTTGCGCCCCCGGAGTGGCGGTCCTATGTCGGCACCGTGGTGGTCGCGCGCAAGGACATGAAGCCGTTGCTGCCGCACCATCTTGAGGGCGTGTGGATGTTCTGTGACCGAATTCTGGACCTCTTCGGAGAAGGAGAAGGCGCTCTGTACAACAGACAGGCCTTCGAAGAGTGGTGGAAAGATTATTGTGAGGAACAGAAGGAGTTCCGGCCGGGGAAGGGAGGCGAGAGGGATCCGGATGATTGGCGAGCGGTGAGGTCGCCTTATGAGATGTAGGGGTCGTAATTCTCCCTAGGCGTGTGTGTCCTGAATAACGGAAACGTTGTGTCTCGCCGTCGGGCGATCTTTTGGATGGTATCTCACGCTGTCCTACGCATGGCTTTGCTGACTTTCAAATACCCGTCTCGTTTCTGCCGCTAGATCCGTCAGTCTCTGCATGCCATCAACTATACTCTGGTCCAGCTTATTCCCGATGAAATCCTCGTGTCGTACGGGACTGAGAAGCCTGATGCCTTGTAGTGTCCTACACCTGGATAGCTGCACATAGAGACTAGTAAAGTCGCATTTAGAAGGCTGACCATTGGTCATACGATTTCCTCGCAGCTCCAAGAGCACTTCCACAAACGTCTTGCTTTGGGCTTTATAGTCAGTAAGGACAAATGCCGGGACAACCGGCAATCCCCGGCGAGTGCATTTCCCCGATAGGAACCTGAAGTGGGAGCTGGCTGGATTGAGGGTGTGTGAGTCAGGCCGGATGAGCACTGTCCCCGTTGGGAGGGCTGGGAGGGCTGGGACGGCTAAATCCTTTGTCTCTCGCGACTGCAATAATATGCCCAGTGGCGGGCCAAAGTGGATGGTGATGTCGTCCGCAAGATGGTAGCCTGGGGATTTCGGATCAGGGATGACGTCCGCAGCGGTAAACTCAGCCCCATTCACAATCTTCAAGCCGGTATATATATTTTTGTTGACCACTACAGGCATCCCCTGGGCATAGAAGAAGACACCAGGGACCTTGCAGTTGGAATCGTCTCCTTGTTCGATAGTCTGGGCGATCTCGTTCTGAGATAGGGTTCCACTCCGCCAGGTGTGGGTCGAGACGAAGATAGAGATATGTCTCTTGTTAAACCGGGCCCAGTCTGCCACAGCTTCCATGTTGAGGCTCCATCGGTTGCGGTTGAGCGGTGTTATGGCGCGCAAGCCATCCTTGAAGGTGATTTGGGAGCGGCCCACCAGCTTCGTGTTGAGCAGGTCCAGGTCTTGCTGTGTCTGGGTCCCCGCCCGTACTCTGTCTAAAAGAGCGCCTAGCTGAGGATCGTCTCTCGCGCGGACTTGTTCCTCGAGAAGAACAACAGTCTTGAACATCAGCCACAGACTGTAGCCACGGTGGTGAGAAATGGTCGCTTGTCCCAGGGAGGCGGCGAAAGCGGGATCCGCGATTCGGTCCACCAGGAGGCTCGTCTCCCGCACTAGGGCGAACTGATAGAAATCCCCCATCAAGAGAACAACGGGAATGCCGCCAAATGGCTTATCTAGGCAATCGCGGAGCGACTGGAGGTGGCAGCTGGCGTTGAATAGAGTGGCTCCCCCAAGCATGCTCACTTCGTCGATCACGAGGACTAGCTTCTGCTTCCACATGCATTTTTTAGCTTCCGAGAATGCTGGGGGCCGTGTATTGTGAGATCGATGAGTATCCAGTCCGCAGGCAGAATGGAGCGTCGTCCCGCCGATCTGGGCTGCCGCACTGCCTGACGTGCCGGTAATCTGAAGATGATGTGGCTGACCTCTGGCCGCGAACACGTAGCGCAAGGCATCGACGATCCTGGATTTTCCAGTACCGCCTGGTCCTCCGATGTACTGAAGATGTTGACCAGCGGAGTCAGGGTTGGCAGCGTACTTGTCCAAGAAGCTGCACACCAGCTGAAGAGCCATACTTTGCAGATCGTTGAGCGTATAGCTGGAGGCGGCAAGATGCCCCATCTCCACAAAGCTTTTGGTGAGGTCCACGTCGAGAAATATTCGAGGACCTTGTATGACTGGGTCTTCGTCTTGCCTCGGAATGGGAATCTCCGTGCCGCAATGCCGAACAAGCAGATCGTCGATGTCGGCGCTACCCGTGGAGGTTGTGCCACATTGGAGACCGCCTTCCATCTCATCGAGCATTCGGAGATGCAGCATGTCCTAGGCCTTTGCCGCGTCCCGAACATCCTCCCCAGAAAGTGTCGGATGCTGGTATAAAGAGCTATCCTGGTTACGGCGAATTTGCTGATAAAAATCTTCTTGACGTGGGACAAAAGGCCGACCCTCTTCAGCCGGGTTCTCTTGGCACAGGTCCCGGATCAGGCTCCGCAAGACTGGGGAGCCCCTCGTAGCGTCGGAGTCTCGCACGGCATTGTGCAGAGCCCGGAGGAGAGCTATATAGTTTTGGTGATGCGCAGCCGTCGTTGCAGATTCTTCACTGCAGTCGCCTTCATCCAGGGGAAGCTCTACATCAACCGTATCGTCGCCCTCGGACCGGCTGGCCCAGAGCTTTGCATCTTTGCGTGCGTCTTCGGCTGATTTGCTGAGGAGGGAGATGTTCGAGACGTGGAAACGCAGCCTGTCGCAGAGAGAAGCTTCATGGTTCGACCATATATCGGTGATATCGCCGCGTGTCTCGGAAAGGAAGTCTTCCCAAGGTACGAATAAGGCCAAATGGAGGACAGAGTTGCTAGGCAGAAGGGTCAGAGCTGGGCTCAGAGTCAGTAGCATAGACTCTGGAGCGTACCGTTTGAAATACACGGGGTGCTCATCCTCGTGGTCGTTGCTGATGTATCCTTGAAAGATCGGCACGGCGTATTCGTGAGGTCGCCGAAGTTCTTGCAGCCAGCCGTGGCATTCGGGAGAGGATCCCCCAAGAGAGATGTGGGTTTCATCTTCATCTCGGTCACTGCGACGCACCGTCAATCATCGACATATAGTCATAGAGGCACAGAGATCGCAGAACTTGACCTCTGCAGGCATAAGCGTCCAAGTACAACAAGGTACGCCCGCCTTCTCTAAGCTGCACCGTCTCAGCAGGCTCCTCTAGATCTGTGTCTACGCCGGCCTGACGACGAAGATGCATCCAGCGCCGGAAGATGGCCCAATACAATGCGGCCAGATTTAGGAAGGACCAGTCCGGCACGTTGGTAAAGTCCGTGTGATAGCCCAGCAGGTGGTAACACACCTCTACAGCCGAGAGCTGCCTCTCAGAAAAGATTCGATTTGCTGCCCTCATCAGAAACTGGCGACTCTCATTCAGCAGGGCGGGGTCCGACACCTGGCGCCTCCGCTCAGCAGATTCAGAGAGCTGTCGGAAGACCTCGGCTGCGAGGACAATACGTTTCCACATTGGTGTATCCAGTTTAGTGGCGTAGTTCGTGATGTAAAACACCATGGCCAGGCCCTTGGTCCTCGTCAAGATCATCGAGATGTCGTGGTTGTG
>JBBEOF010000133.1:0-11954 GCA_037576055.1 Fusarium sp. M6JPR69
TTGCTCGGGCAGGGGAGTGCACGGCGAGTCGAGCGCCACAACGAATCGACGGCTGGTGGCTTCGTATGTGCCTCAATGCGCAGCGTAGAGCGCCACGGCGTGAGTGCAAGGTCGTCGCTAGCAATGTCGAAGCTATACATGGCTGGTTAGAGAGATATAGGGCCCAACAACTGACGAGGGAGTCGGGATGTGGATGCTGTCAATCGATGCCAAGACGGGATCTGAGAACCATGATCCGCAGGGAACGAGAAGGCACGAGACTGAAGGTGGCGGGAGCGTCGCCCGGTCCCCTCGCCATGGGAGTCCAGGGCGTTCTAGAACCTCGTCATCAAAATTGCCATGCCTGTCATTGGACGGAGGTGGCTTTGAGGCTGAGACCTGCCCTGCCCCGTCCCTTTTTATAGCCCACCGTCTTCATCGTAGTTACGTACGCTCGCCTCCAGTGGCTTGGGCTATGGCTGGTTAGTGCTCTGGGGGTGGTTGAAAGAATTGGAATAATTAAGGCGTCTCGGCTGGCTCAATTAAGTTGCACTGCGCATTCTGGCCTGGCATTCCTTCGTTTGTTTCCCTTCCTGTCACTTTCCATTATTTTCTATACCCTGTATTTCGCTGTCTCAGCCCTTCTGCGTTATGAAGTCCATCGCTAGAGTAGCCGTCACTTCGATGATGGCATTCCGTAAGTAGAAGCTCACTCTGAATTGCACCGTCAAACGCCATCTGACAGGCCTCCTTTGTTGTTTTACAGTTACCCAAAGAGCATCAGCGACACCGGCCACCTACTGCACCGGTGACTCCAACGACGTATGCTACGGCTGGGGCGTCCCAGAGTCAACCGCCGCTTCAGGCTCTGGCAACATCTTCTTTCGCCTCGAAGCTCCCGCCGACTACCAATGGGTCGCCCTCGGAACAGGGAGCGGCATGAGTGGTTCTACCATGTTTGTCCTGTACCAGGATGGCTCCGGAAACGTCACTCTAAGCACGAGGAAGGGACATGGGCATGACATGCCCGAGTACAGCCTGGTGCAAGGTGTCAAGTTGCTCGAGGGAACTGGAGTCTCCAACAAAACCATGATTGCCAATATCCAATGCGATGGGCTTACCAATATGGACTTTTCTGGATCCAACCATTGGATCGGGGCATGGAAGAAGGGTCAATCCTTGGACTCTGCCAACGTTCGCGCCTTCATTGAAGAGCACGACGGCACGGACGAGTTCTCGGTCGACTTTGCCAAAGCCAGCATCAGCGCCGACCAAAACCCCTTCACCAACAGGCTTGCTAATCAATCAACGGCTTTCAATATTGATGCAATATTATTGAATCAATTCAATTCAATGCGATTCAATCCTGAATTCCAGATTACATAAGTCAATGCAATACAATTCAATGTAGGTGCCCGTTGATTGATTCCGGTTGATTCGTTACCATATACCTAATTTTGGTCTAGGGTAAGTGAGCGTCCGTGAGGATCGGGGTTGCTTGCATCGGATTGGCCAATCTGGAGGCTCCTGCAAGACAAATGCGGGCTCTGAATGGCTCGTCTAGGAGACCTGCCCCGCCTCAACAGCAGAGACGATTGTTTACCTTGTTTGTTTACTATCCACACAAGATGTCCAAATGTCTGCCTACGTGCCTTTTGACAATCAGTTATCAGCCACGTCCCTTTCCACTGCCATGACAGACCCTCCAGCCCTTTCCGAGTTGCAGCGACCGTCAGGCCACAGCAGTGATGTGCCTATTGACAACACGCCGCCCCCACCATACGATGACGCATATGCAGGGCTCAATTGGGGTCGCATACCTGGCTATATTCGACCAAATACCACGTCAGATCGACGCGGCTGGTACTGGGAGCACGGCTTCGAGGTCCAGAAGGGGACAGATGAGAAGAATCGCTTCTGGTTGTGCAAGAGCTGCCATCAAAAGAAGCCGCATAAGTCGTACTTATTCGCTTCCAGGGGTGTTGAGAACATCAAGAACCACATGCTCAAATATTACCACCTTGATAAGGATGGTGAGCCAGCGGTGAAGCGGCCTAGGCACGCTTTTTTCGAGCCCGTTGGCCTTAACGCGAACAATCTACGCGATCAGCGGATTACGAATCACTATAACTCAGCCTTTGAACCGGATCAGTGGAAGAAGCGTCTTCTTCGCTGGGTTGTCCGTGATCAAATTCCGTTTCACAAGCTCGAAAGCGAACATTTCCGAGATCTCTGCCAGTACGCTAACCCCCTAACGGCTTCAAATCACTGCCTCCCACACCATACAACAATCCGGGCATGGATAATTGAGGAGTACGCGAGCAATAAAGGAATCATCACGGAGTTGCTCCATGCGGCTCAGACGAAGATTCATGTGGCGTTTGACCTCTGGACAAGCAGGTCTATGAAATGCTTTGCAGGTAATTATATATTTCATGTCCCAGCCTCTGAGATATTTTATCCATGGGACCATCTCAGAATGCGAGGATCGATCCACACTTTAATTAGAAGCTAATGTGCAATAGGGCTTGTTGTACACTTTATTGACGCTGACAACACGTTCCGCACATTCCTACTTGACCTACCTGAGCAGTCTACCGGCCACACCGGTATTGGGATTGCAGAGCGGGTAAAGGCGATCCTTGCCGAGTTTGCAATCACTGAGGACCAAATCGGATATTTTGTTGCAGATAACGCAACGGAGAATGATACGTGTCTTGAGGACCTGTCTGCTGGCTTCAGCTTCGATAAAGCATGGCGCCGTCTTCGCTGTATGGGCCATGTGATCAATCTTGTCGCACGGGCGCTTCTTTTTGGCAAAGATCCCGACGGCTTTGCCGAGGATACAGAGGAGATTGCTGATGACCTTCTAAGGAAGATGAAGCAGTGGCGCAAGGCAGGCCCAGTTGGAAAGCTTCACAATATCGTGGTGTGGCTAAGGAGCTCTAGTGAGAGGCTCAAACAATTACACGCCCACCAGCGCGCCGTATATATCACTGCTAGCGATCCAGATGCGGAAAGGAAGCTCACATACGATCCAGTTCTCGCCAACGATACCCGCTGGAACTCCAACAAAGCTGAGATAGAGCGGGGACTGCTGCTTCGGAAACCTATTGATATCATGATCGGCGCAGAGGTCCAAGCCTGGCAGCAGTACTGGAACAAGATCACACACAACAGCACCCAAGAACCTCCAGCGAGGCGACGGGAGAAGCCTTATATTGTGGATGATGCACTTGATGATGACGATTGGCACACTCTTACAATCTATCTTGAAGTCCTCAAACCCTTTGAAGAGGCTACAACCCGTATGCAAGGCAATCCTGGCACTGCGTCAGGGAGTCGAGTATGGGACATACTCCCTACGTACGAGTTCCTACTTCAACATCTGGAAGAGTTCAAGACGCGATACAAAGATCATAAGGAACAACACTTCCGTTACAATATCAACCAGGCCTGGATGAAGCTTGACAAGTACTATAGATTGACGGACGATTCGCCCATATATGTGGCAGCTGTTGTGCTACACCCTCGCATGAAGTGGAGCTTCGTTGACAAGTTCTGGAACGACAGGCCAGACTGGCGTGATAAGGCTAGGCGCGACGTCAGACAGCTATGGGAAGCTGAGTACAAGCATCGTGTTATTCTCATTCAACCAGAGCGACCTCCGGAGCGGCGCAGAATTGTGGTGGCATCGGGCCTCAACGACTTCCTTGATAACCTAACATGTCCTGCAGCCCAACTAGAAGAAGACCGGGATGAATACGACCACTATCTTGCACGGACAGATGATCCAGAGGATTTAGCTTGTACAGATCCAATCACGTACTGGATTAGCAAGCGTAGTGTGTGGCCTCATCTCTCACAGATGGCCCTTGATATCCTATCAATACCTTGTATGTCAGATGAACCAGAACGAATTTTCAGCCTTACGGGACTCCTGACGCCGGCGCACCGTGCGAGGCTGGGAGGCAATATAATTGGAGCGTCTTTGTGCCTTGCGGATTGGGACAGGTGGGGGGTAATAGATTTGTTAAAGTAGTGGTACCCGTGGGTCTGTGTGATACGGGACCCACTCATGGAGTGGGCGGCAAAATGTTGGGACAGTTGCGAAATTCTGGGACACCTCATTACCTGCAAATATAGTGTGCCGAGGGCGAATTTCCCACTTTGCCGGTTAGCATATGTCCTAAACCTAATAAAAAATTCCATGCAGTGTATTTTAGGCGTAATGAAGCTATACTCAAAAGATCTCTTGCGCTGTGTGCTTGTGGGTTATGGTATTGTGATGATTTAAGCGTTTTGGGTATTTCTCTTTGGTATCTCAAAGTCCTGCCTCCTGACTCTTCATATAGCAGCTAATTCACTCTGTGGTTGGAGGAGGGCCAAGCACAGTTATGCAGCTTTCCTGTGAATCCTCTAGGGGGCGTAAAATTTGCATGATTCGGTGATATCTGGTGGTGAAGGGAACGGGCGTTGAGGAGTGCGGTGACGCGGGGGGGAGAGGAGGTAATTCCGGCTCTTCTATTGCTTCTTGGGTAAGGTCAAGCATTTCGATGCTATCTTCGTCATCGTCTTCTTCATCGGTATCACCTGTGATAGTATCATTATTAGTAGGAGGCTCCTCCGCGGCGTTACTTAAACGAAACTCAACTCCATCGCTCGACAGAGGAAAGGGCATATCCTGTAGCGGTCTGCGATAAATACCAGCTCGAGTGGCCTCTCAGGCGCTCATAAAAGCGATGACTCGCGGCAGAATGCGTAGTATCGTAATACCAGCCTTCCTGGGGAGTTAGTGATGCCCTCGGCGATGAATCGGGGATAGAGATTACGTCGTCATCTCTCTTCTTCCCTGACCATCGCAGCCACCGCTCAAAGCTGATATGCACCGGCTTGCCGTTGTTGTTTATGTCGTATTTCCACTGTGACCTCCACTCCTCTCTGTACTGCTCGAAGTGTTGCTTCTGTAGCCTCTTTGCCTCTCTCCTTTGCCGGCGGAGCTCCTCTTCTTGCTCCTTCTGAGTCGAAGTATCTAGACTCTCCCGTATCTGCCTGACGGTCACACTATTGACATACTGACCTGACGGCTTGACTGACTTCCGAGCCTTCCTTTTGTTGCTCGCGGCGGCGATCCGCTGCTGACGAGACTTAATATGTGATTCTGCTAAGTCGGAGAGAGTTACAGCCTCGGCGAGAACGTCATCAACGAGTGCGATGCGCTGGCGCGTTGGCGAACTGAATTCCGGGCCGTATTTATGACGAACATGTCGTGAGACCTCCCGGGCATCACGAAATCGTGACTCCTTGGGGAGGAGGGATTGTAGAGCCGGCGTTGAAGTGCTGAGGAGGTCCTTTCTCTTCTCCTTAAGAGTGTTGATCACTTGTGACCCGTCAACGGGGAAGATGCCGCTTTTCTCGAACCCATTGATGATATTATGAACGGTAAATGCTTGGTCAAATATCTCCTGAAGCCGGGCAACGAAGTCAGACCGCTTGAAGTTAAGGAATCCGTCTCTAATATGTGAACGAAGGACTTTCTGATGTGCGTTTTTTAGTAGTAAAAATACCCCGACGTCGAGAGGTTGCAGAAGGTGAGTGGAATGAGGAGGAAGAACGAAGATCTCGATGTCAAAGCGGATGCAATACTCCATAAACTCGATAGAGGTCTTGCCCGTGAAGCCGTCGATAATAAGAAGTCGCCAAATACGGTCTTCTTCTTTCCGGTCGAAGTATGGCTGCTCCCAAAGCCAGTCAGGATTATCTATATCCCTCATAAACTCATCACAGCCAAACCAGTCTTCAAAGGTGATGCCGAGTGACCGTACTTGAGTCAGGTTCTTGAATGAGTGCCGGTTAAAGTGACGAAGCCAGTCAAGAGAGATCTCGGCGTTGGAAAAGGCTGTATCTGATCGAGCAAAGCGAACCCGTTCATCGAGCCCGTCGACCTCCCATGACTCAGTAGGCCAGGTCTTGAAGATCACGAAGGGCGGAATAGCGGCCCCAGCGGCGTTGGCACAACCGACGAGAGTCGATGACTCGCGGTTGGCGAAGGCGACAACGTCATGCCTCGTATTCTTCTCTTTCCTGACGATCAGGACCTCCAGTCGCTCCCGGATAATGCCAACACGTATACCGCACTCATCAGCGTTCAGAATCTGAGAGGGACCAAGATTCCGGCGCTGTACGACCTCTGAGAGCTTAGTGTAGAAGCTCTCTAAGTCCCAGAGATCGCCGCCCTCAAAGGCGGCACGATCACGGTCAAGAGCTCGAACAAGGCTCTTCTTCTGCAGCTCTGGGTGATCCCTGACGAACCGGGCATACCACCTTTCACCTACAGGGCCGGCTGGAGGCGTTCGGCTTTGCCGCAGCTTATTCGCAGCCTCTTCCACTTGTGTGGGTGGCAGGGAAGCCACATCTCTCGAGCCACATAATATATGCGACCAAGGCACGATCTTCGGCTTCATTGAGGTTCCTTGGCCGGCCGACAGACCTATCGCTAAAAGCAGGTCTTCCTAGCTCCTCTAAAGCCTTGAGATGACGTTGAACATCACTCTTGGAAGCACCATAGGCGGTGGCGGCAGCTCGAAGAGAGAAAGGCTTCTCACGGGCACCTCGCTGGGGTCGGTTGCGAGAGATTAGGATGTGTCGAGCAGCTTTGACACCGGCTGTGACCTTGAAGGGGTAAGGCATGTTGACCTATGGCAGTTAGCTAAGAATAATGGACTCACGGCGACAGGGTTGTACTTGGTTAGAACTGGAAGTCGGTTAATTTGGCTGTGAAATCAGGCTTTTGGTGTTGAAGTGGGGTAATGAGGTGTCCCAGAATTTCGCAACTGTCCCAACATTTTGCCGCCCACTCCATGAGTGGGTCCCGTATCACACAGACCCACGGGTAAGTCGGCTCCTCCGTAACATATACCACCGTGCTTGGTAACTGATGGGCAGTCAGCGCTGAAGGTTTCTGTTTAGTAATAACGTTATCTGTCAATCAATTGCAATCAATGTCAATCGACCCCTAAATTGATCAATAGTAATCAATATCAATCTGCTCCTCCGCAGAGCCGCATCAATCAATTGTAACTTGGCCAGAATTGAATTGAATTGATTGATTAGCAAGCCTGGAGGCAAGTATCCCCACGATAGGGGAACGTCATGCTCGAGCCGGCACTAGGCTCTGGATCAACCTGCACACCCTACCAAAGACACACCCACTCGCAGGTCTCAAGACGTCAAACAGTCGGAGATATATGTCTCCGATGAAGAAGCTCGCGCTGGCACAAGAAAGGAACACAGTTGAGCGAATGGAAACAATCCAAACATATACACTACCGCCATGGCACAGCCGCCTGCCCATCGGGTACGACCTCGACCGAGATATGGCGATAGAAACTGCCAGCAGGATGGAGGGCATCTTGGTGGCAACCAGTGCTTCTGAGAAGGCAGGAAGGGTGGGCATGGGCGGCATCGTTCGTGATACCCCGGGCAACAGACCGGGCCAAGTGGTGGCCAGGTACTCGATTATGATCGGCTCGAGAGACGATCAGAACGTGTACACAGTAGAGCTGGAAGCTATCGCAATGGCGCTGAGATGCATGCCGGACGGACTTCAACATCGTCAGTTGACCATTATGACGAGCAGCCGATCAGCGCTGCAGGTGATCGCGCGGCCGCAACAGCAATCGGGATAATGTACCGTCCATGAGATTCACAGGCACGCCGAACGACTCCAGAAGAGTGGCAACATCGTCAAGATGCTGTGGGTACCATCCGGAGCCAAAGACTTCCCCATGGGCAGCGAGGCAAAGGCGGAAGCGCGAAGAGCCGCACGAGGAAGTCACAGACCAGAGAAACCAACATACCAAGCTCACTCCACACGGATAAGACTGGCGGTCGCACAGCAGCAGCGGCAGAAGACTCTGCCCGACAGGGTTGGGAACTATTCGAGGCGTATCGACAGAGCGTTACCAGGCACACACACACGCTCCCTGTATGATGGACTGAAAAGACGCGAATCAGACATGCTCTCCCAGCTGCGCACGGGAATGGCAAGGATTAACAGCTATCTGCACAAGATTGGAGCAGCGGAATCGGACATGTGCGACTGTGGACAGGCAGCAGAAACGATGGAACATTTTCTATTCCGGTGTACGAAATGGGACGCGCAGCGAGAAGGCATGCGACGAGTCGGACAACCAATGATGAGAAACCTCTCGTTCTTTTTGGGAGGAAATGCAGCATCAGATGGCCCAAAATGGGCACCCAACCTACAGGCGGTGCGGGCGGCGATTAGGTTCGTCATGGACACGAAGAGGCTTGATGCAAACCAGACTGGATGACGTACTAACCAACAGGATTTAGCGGCCAAACCTGGCGATACTAACACCAAACAGCCTCAAGCTGGCAGACCATGCTTCAGCTGCTGAAGATAGGATACTGAACACTTGTTGGAAATCCGAGGATCCCCCTTCCTTTCAGGATTTGTTGTTGTGTCACGCAGGGATGCTGAGTGCACTTGACAAAAGGTAGTTCTTGTGTCGTGCTTGTAATTATTCTTAGTTAAGTTTTCATGATCTCAATGAGAGGCCCTTTGGGGCCTTATATCTTTGAATGATCCCATCTAGGACTTTGAACCTTAATCGTAGGACTTCAAACTTTAATCTTGATCCTGAAGCTTAGGGGGAACTCTCAGTTCTTCCAACAGGATTCAGACTATCAGTCTGAAAGTCCTAGATTTAGAGTTCAAAGTCCTGGATGGAATCATTCAGAGATATAAAATTGAGAAGAACTCTTATATCAATAATAACAATATAATCAAGTTCAAAAAACATCTTCACCCAGCACAGCTGCGCAATACAAACAACAACACTTGGAGAAATTGGCCTTCAAGCAGGCCTGTCACAGAGTCAAGCGAGGCAGGATGGCGTAAAACTGTAAATAGCTTAGCGTACTTGGCCCTATGAGGTTAGTCCTCCCGGGCGGAATAAATTTCATTCATTCATTCATTGGACCCCGTGTGAGGCCGGCTGCGGGGTCGGTCCACAGCTGTCTCTCTTCTTTCGAAGTTTGCCCTTCTACTAATTGCAGACAGTGCAAGGCAAAGCATCTCTACTTGATAAACCCCACTTTAAAGCTCTCTCATATGTCACTTGAAGCGGATACAAGTGCAAGCTCACGGCCCTGCCGAAAACGACTATGGGTTTCGGGAGATAGGGATTTGGGACACGCAGAGCCCGACGGTAACGATGCCCAATCCGGAACAATTTCACCTAGGTCAGAGCTCACGCAACCAAATTTCGATGTAAAAGTCACTATTTTCCTGGATCAAACGAGGCAGGAAATCCCCCAGTCGGATTTCTTGTCGCATGTGTGGCGGCATGGATTGGATTCAGCATGTCACATCTGCGGGAGACATATCAACAACAATGGCAGCGACATTCTTCTTCGCACCATCACTTTCAACAAGTCCCACAAGCATGACCCAAACCGCTTCGACATTACCCAGGCTCCGGTAACAGCTCGTCCCATTCAGATCATTAATCGTCATTTCCAATGCGTTCGCTCTAAAGGCCTTCTCTATCTCCCCATTTCCCACGCGTGGCACAAAGAGGTGGCCGAGATCCAATCCAGCCGGCCGCCGGATGGCGTGAATATCCGCGATGCCAATCATTTCGAGGCCACTCGGCTAGTGTTCCAAACCACTGCTAAGATCCTCGCCGCGTTGACGGTAGAGTTTGGGCCGGTAGAGATATGGCACGACTACCTAAGCGTCCCGCAATGGCGGACCGACGTCCAACGAGCCCTCATTGCTGCAATTCCTACGATATATAGCTACCCGCCCAAGACAATCATTCACTTGGATGACGTGGACTCGATGCATCTCAAGCATCTGTACGAAAATCCGTCAAAATCCTTGTTCTTGGACGGCTTGGTGGCCGTTACACGGTCTCGTTGGTTTGAGCGAATGTGGGTGACCCTTGAGTATCTTCAGAGCAACAAGGTCATCATTATCGGAGAAGATTTGGCCCCCTTCAACATCACTGCAAACGACCTTCTCGATCGTCTGGACGACCATATATCGATTTATGGAAGAAGCAAGTCCGGATGGTGTTCTCAAGGAGAATTGGTGAGAAGAGGCTGTAATTGGGACATCAAGGTTTCGTGGACCGACATGGAGACGTGGAAGAACCGCAAAGATATAAATCGTACCCTCGGCGGAGCGATTTTCATCATGGGCTCGAAAAAGTGCCGAAACCCGAATGACTATTTCGTTGCTCTTGATGCCATGATGGGAGTTGATCGGACGGGGCTCGAAACTAGTGGCACGGCCATGAGCGAACCATCAGACAGCTTCCAACAATTTCATTCGCTAGCGTGGAAGGCACTGGAGGACGGCGACTACACGCCTCTGCTCCTCACCCCCGCGGAAAGCGAGAAAGATGACCCCCGCGCCCCGTGGCTGAGAGGATACTCCAAGATGTCATCTCTCTTCTGGGACTGGGGTGTTTGCTACCGCAATGCCAAGCATAGAAACATCATACATGGTGGGCGAGTTCAACCAGATCTCGAGTCAGTTGGCGTCATAGAGGACTGGGATACACTTTATGTCACGGAAGAGTTTGACGATACTCTTTTCACAGTTTTATCGCGAACGATACAGGCGAGCGGGGAGTCTCCTGAGGCGTTCTGCGGCGCAATCGACCGCATCTACCCTAAGGAAGAGATGAAGGGCATACGCATGGCAGGCGAGATGTTGAAAAAACCGACTGAGTGGGACTACGTCGAAGGAAGCAACTATGAACTCGCCCGTATTCGAAGCCTGCTCGAAAAATGGTTGGCTTTGGAATGGGACTCGGAGTTGCAGGATGGACCAAGATACGCAGCTTTGAAGGGCTTGGCCGTCGAACTAACGACCTTGTTGAGAATGGAAACCGCACAGAAGCACACCACAGACACTCGCATAGGAGACATGTGGAGAGAGATAAACTGGCACCAAGAAATGCATGGGTCTGAGATGGAGGGCATTGCTCGTGTTCGGTGCAAGTTTTGCGCGGCACGCTTTATTTATCGGCTGACTTGCTGGGAAGAACCGAGGCCTGAGGCGGCCCAGGTGTATCGCATCCCAGGTCTTTTTTTTGACCTCACGGTCCCTGAAGGTGTTGGGATGGTTGTTTGTGGGAAAAGAATTATCGGCAAAATGGCATTTGGGACTCCAGCTTGCAGCTGTCGCCGCATGGAATCAGTGGTCATTGGGTAGAAATCTGATAAGATACAGTGATTTTAGGATTTAGGGTTTTAGTTTTAGATTAGGTACTAACGTAGATCCTTGGTCTTTCTAGGGGTTTGCCAACTCTTGCTATATCTTATCAGCGCTGCCCCCAAATCAAACATATCAAATCCAGAGTAATATTTGAAATATTTGATGGCCTGCAAAGCCAGATTTGGTATTTGGAATATTTGATCGAATATTTCAAATCCCAACATCTGTGCTCTCCATACTACTCTCAATGTCCCAGTGTAACCCATCTAGTGATGTTGTGCAGTATGTACAACCGTGTTGTAGGTACGTACGTACAGAAAGAAAAAGTACGTACACGTACTATGTACGTACAATGGGACCCACAATACTCCTAATAGGAGAATTTGTGGGTCATATTGTACAACTACGGGGCTGTACAAAAACTCTGTTGGCTTAGCAGCTCAACACACTCTGCCATTCTCTCCCGATTGAAGGTATCGCCAAAAAGATGGCGCCCACCCAAGCTAACGCTGCCTTCGTTTGGCGACAGTTTATCGACCTCGGCCGCTCTAACTCCAAGAAAAGCAAGCGATACAGATGCCGTCACTGCCAGAAGGAGTTTGCAACGACCTCTGTTGGGAGGCCGAAAGAGCACCTCGCTGCGTGTGACAAATGGCAAGCTAAGCAGCGACAAGAGCGCCAAGCTCGAGATAACGCCGGCTATCTTCCCTCATATTCT
>JBBEOF010000134.1:0-11935 GCA_037576055.1 Fusarium sp. M6JPR69
AGTCAAACTTGGCAGTGGAAGCATGTATCGGTGGTCGCGGTATCTATCACGATCGTAGGCTCTCGCTCTTCGTAACAATAAAAGACCACCCGAGTGTCCTTCATGATAGTTAGTAGCCCATCGAGATCAACTTCCAGTCCATTGCACTTACTCGAGACATCTAGGCAACCAGGACTTGGGATCGATGGTGTCGGTAAAAGCATCTTATCTACCAGTCCGGAAGGACAGGCACATCACCCACAACACTCGGGCCCAGCTCGACGTTCTCAATCTCTAGGCCCTAGGCAATTGGGACGCATCCTGGAGGGGACCTGCCACAATTCGCAACATAAGGGCCCAGCGAGAGTCTGTCGAGCTTAGGCACGATGGTGTCGCGGTGTTACTGCCCCTGAAAGGTCTGGTGATAACGACGGAACGATGGTGAAGAGTTTGAAGTCAGCGAGTGAGAATGAAATGAATTTGAGGCATGGTGAAAAAATAAGGGGCGCGATGACACAAGGTGCTGGGTTGAGGTGTGAAGAACTACTTCGGGAGAGCCCTTGATCAGCACACAGACCCATCCGGCCGGCCTGGGCTGTGAACTGCGAGCTATGGGGATATGTGTCCATCGGACCAGCCAGCATGGACGAAGGGTAGGTATATGTGAAACGGCCAACAAACAAGAGTGGATGTGGTGACGCGATGTGCCACAGTAGTATGAAGACTTTGAGGAAAGCAACAAAAAGGGCTACAGAGCATGGCTACTTGGCTGTGAACCCTCCTCCCTCTTTATACTTGAAACAGAATTTGCCTGAACCCTCTGCATTCACTCCGGCTCTCCTCACATCGATGGTGATACTCATTTCAGTATTGACTGGCTCGCCATCGTGGTCTGACAGGTCCACCCACTCATCTGTAGCCAGCAGAGACTCACAATTGCGGCGTTACAATGGCTGGTTGGTGTTATAGTAACTTGAACTTTTGTGGCAGACCCGTTACGCGCCTTTCCTACTACAGTAAAGCCCGGATATTCCCCTCTTTTCTTACTTGTTTGTTTTCGTCAGCGCATCCAAATCGAGTTTAGCCCGTAACGATTTCGTTACCGTCCGTTACGGTGTTGTGAGCTGGGCCTCGTGTCGGAGTTGAGGCACGTCACAAATCCATATCAGATGACATGACCGTTACGCGCCTTTCCTCTTGTCGCACTGAGCGTGCTAAAAGGATCAAGGGTCAGGTAAACGATAATGAGCAGCAGCAGTGTGTTGATTGATTGTTTGAGGTTTTTTTCTTGTGGGGGGTACTCCATCCCGCAGAGTTACTCAAAGCATACGGCTAGATTACTAACGCAGTTGTTTCATGAGGCCGTGAAGATCATGCCTACCCTGCGACACCTCTTCTATGTTAGTTGGAGGCACCTCACTGAATGGACTGGAGACTAATTCGACCTCAGTTTGTCATGTCACGATTCTGTTCCCTGTCCGTCCCCTTTCTTCCACAGAGTGAATCATTTCACTCTCATCGTCCCCTTGCCTACGGGGGTATTGCTCTATGGCGCCAGGCGTGACTGAACTTGAAACCACCTTTGTATCACTGCGGTCATAGGTCCGTTTTTCAGAGGCTCGCTGCAATTGGCCTACATCCCTCTCCATCAAAGTATGGGGCAACAGTACTCGTACAATCAAGGACCTGGAGGGGTGATCATTTAGGCCAGTTAGATATTCTCCAAGCGAATCTGTAACTCAGGTTCTGGTGCCACTCGGCATAAAGGGAGTAGTTTTATTGGGGTTGCCTCACGTGATGACCACACTGCACAATAGACTTCCCGGCTCGGAAGGTTCACTGAGGGGCGTTCTTCCCTCCTGCAACTGCCTCACGGGGAGTCAATTGCTCGCCTCGGCAGGTGTCTCGTCATCTCTCACGCAGTCAAGACTCGACTTTCACCCCCCCACCTTCCCTCTGTATATAGCACTACTACAATATACAGACACTTGCCTCCCTACGAGGGAGCGCGGACGGGCCCTCTCTGACGCTGCGGTCTAACACGCTTACGCATAAGACCGCAGTGACAGGTGACCCGTTGCGGCCAAACTACACACACTCTGTCCCTCTTGACTGCGTGAGGTCACCAATAAAATACTCACTACTGGGGTTTCTGGCCCGTCGTTGATTGGGGTGCCACATACGCCAAGCCACACTTGGCGAATGATTACAAAGATGGGGGCACACTTTGGGCTTGCTTTGAAGGCAGCAATGAGCATGGATGTGAGGACTCATGGAAAGAAGCAGCAGATCAAGAGATGAGGAATTAATCATATGCGTAGATATCGACAAAATGGTCCCCGATGTGTCCCCTCCGAACAAGCTGCCCAGAATGATCAAAACATCCTGAAACACGGCGAAAAGATGATTACATATACTGGCCTGCCTTTGCCTCCCTTCAGATACCCGAGGAATGACCGAGTTTTGCTCCTGCTGGCCTCTTTGTTAGACTGCACACGGCTCTGTTACGAGGACGTGATACGAACAGCTTACCACCCTGCCCATTGGTTATGAGATTGGATCAATGAGAAAATTTTACCAGCGCTCTTGTACTACTTCGTTATTCCACCAGGTTTAGACGCTGTATGCCTCCGAGTCAACCAACACCGGCTTTTCTTTGTACGATCGGAGGTTTTCTCCAACTACTGTGAAGAGTTTAGTAAGTTGTACGTTGATTCCTATAATCCTAATTGTCCAGATATCTATATCACACGGGTGGTGCAAAGGAATGCATTAGCTTGACTAGCTGAGCGTGAGGAGGAGAGTGAAGTCCAAGGTTTGAAGAAGGAAGGGTGGAAAAGTATCAAAGCATACAGCCAGCGGACAACAGGAGGCACGTACTATACTGATGTTCGCTGTAGAACATGTATCTTCTCAGTACGGCGCGTAGAGATCCGTATTCGGTATGCAGTGTCGGCTGAGTGCACGGCAGTCTTCTCAATATGTCCCCTGCTTCTTCGAGTGCTTCTTCAATGATTTCCTTGGGATGGATCTCTCCGTCGGACATGGGGTCTATGTAGAAGATTATTCGAATGGTCCCGGAAGTCGTTCCCGTCTCTAGATGCTCTAGAAACAGAACTAAAAACTCAAGGTCTTTGCAAAACCATGTCAAATCAGTGCTGCTTCTGAGAGGATTTAAAATCCTGCATCGCCAGCGAAGGCAAGAGTACCCTTCGATAATTCCAGAGTCTGTCACGACAATGTCAAGCTGGTCGGGGCCATAGGCATAGGGGGTCATAGGAGTGATGAACGGGCCTTCACAGGTTAAGGTCTCCATCTTGTTTCCAGGAGGTACCAATAAGACAGCCTTGCAGCCCTGCGGGGTGTCTCGGCTTCTCTCCGTCCATGCCACTCGGACTGGCTTGCCGTTAATTTTGAAATAGAGACTGGCATGAACGTTCGGTACCTCGATTCCAAATCTTAACCATCCGATTACGTTCTTTGTGCCCGGTATCTCTCTCCTTCTCACCAGCTTCTGCAAGCAATCGTGGGGCTGGATATATCGTGGGCTACGTGACGGTTTGTAGGACGCCGTTGTCCAGAATCCTAGAACCAGTATGCCTAGACCAAGAAATGCGAGTATGCTGGAACTAATAGAGTGCAATATGCAGAGCGTAAAACTGACAAGACTGACTGCGCAGTGATGACGAAGATTGCTGAACAGCCTCGGATCTCGAGACACAGCAGAGACAACCACAGAGCAGAACCCTAGAGAGGCCTACAGCTTGATATCAGCGGGATATTTCCCCGGTGCCTAACAATAGTTTGCTTCTTACCAAAAAGCCCATGAATATTGAGGCGAAATCGGTCCAGGAACCTAATCACTTTGTTAGCAACCGCTTACACCCAACCATATCCAAAGCGGTATGTTACTCACTCAACCGTGATGTTGCAAAGAGTGATATCGCGACATGCAGCACTATCTCGTACCATATGAGCCAGCCGTAGAAGACATGGACCCACAAGACTTGTTGTTGACTGTGCCTCAACAAGTGAACTAAGACCGTATCTGGAGCGACTGATAATAGGAATGGGAACATATTAATGATAATTAACTGCCCCGTGCGGATACTGATGTTGTAAGTTGAGTTGTTGCCCCTGGCAGCGTGGAATATGGCGATCAAGTTCTGGACGGTGATGACGGATGAGATGAGCAATCGTGTCACCCTCGGCGGCACGAAGCCAGAATAATTGTTGTCGTCTGATATTAACAAGGAAAAATAATAGATCTTGCCTTTTGCTTTACCATAAGCAACCCAAGCTGAAGGGCGGTAGGTGCGTGGCCATGCCGTTTTCTTAACCGACTCCCTGTCGATTGGGGTTTTGGGACGGGGCAGGGCTACGCTGTCAACTAGTTGCCTCAGCAGGCGCAGTCTGGATAGCAATAAACCTGAGATAAGGTTAAAGGTTAATATCAAGAGCCAGACCCAAACGAACTTCATGTAGACATGAATATATAGAGTCAATCACTTGCGCCAGTGATCGACCCTATATATTCTGCTTGAGGCCGTACGACACGTGGTGTCTCGAACCATCGCATCGATCAACGGCTGTGGCTATTTCAAGACAGTAGTTGCTTAACATCTCCAGAGCTAGGTATCTTGAACTATTTTTTGGGTCTCTCATGGTTCAGTGTTATTAAACTTCGCTGGATCAGAGCGGGTTATCTTGACAGTCTCCTGAGAAGTAATATTAGATAGGCTATAATGCCCCCAGGTTTCGTAGTCGCAGGTAATAACTGAAGAGGGATCGCCCAATCAATATGTGGGCTTGCGGGACAGCTTCCCATGACAGCGCGTGTTTGATAGCTGCACTATATGAAACACCATGGTTGGATTCACCTTCTGCTGTGCTAATTCGCCTCAACGGGCGAAGGGCTCTCTTGAGATGACTTTGTCTCGGTCTCTGATTTTAGGTCTCGACGAGAGAATCGAGAGATTGGGACTGTCAATGTTTCAATTGGGGTCCTCCCAGAGCCATTGCCTTCCTCATTTGCAAAAATGTGATGCGAAAGCTGAGGTCTTAACTTTCCCCGTAATAAACCCCGCTCGTAAAAATAGACCATCGCGATGAGAGTGAAAATTTGCTCGTCAAAGTCGTTAGAGGGGTATTTCTGTTTGATGGTCTTTGCTTCTCCACACTGACCGCAGATGACATTGGACAGAGGGCCTTCGTCGACATCTTGAAGAAAAAGAGGCAGTGAATGGGTAACACAGCCAGTCAGACTGTAAATAAGCTCTTCCAGCAGCTCGAAAACATCTGCCGGTCCATATATGAACAGCGTGACGCCAGAATGGGGGTGTGAGAAGAATTGGATACACTGACGACCCATGGTGAGAGAGGGATATGAAGTAATCACATGGGCTCGAGTAGGAGAACAAATAGCAACTTTATATTCAAATTTCTTGACACTCATCACCCAAGCGTGCTTATGGAGCTAGCTGATATCTTTGCATATGCCACGTCTCTGTACCCCTGCATTATCATCAACGGCGTAAACTCATATCCAATTTCCCTAAACCTTTATGGATGTAGCTCTCCTTTGCTTCTTCAAAATCTTTAACAAACTCACCCCCCATCATCTCAGCAATGTGGTAGCCCCAAGGAAATAGGGAACTAGCTTGCAAAACTCGTTCCTCTGGTGAGCCGTCATCCTCTGAAGAATTAGCATGGCCGAACGTAACATTGAATGACCGGTTTTTGTTGGCAATTCGTTTTACTTTTGAGACTGCAAGTGCATCATGCAAAACTATATCCTTGTTCTGACAAAACTTTCTCAAAGTAAGCGTGTTCGTGGCGGCCGTGTCTTTGGTCCCAATTGCCAATAACTGTAACAGAGGGATGTTGTACCGAACATGTGATGATTTATTGTATAACTCGACTTTGTGTGTTGTGGATGCTTCGCTTTTCTGTATTGACTGTACTGAGAACAGTTCGGTTTTAGACTTGTAGGTTACTTTAATTTCGTATTTGTCTATTGTTTGTCTTGCCTCTCGACGAGCTGGCTGCCTGTGCGGCTTATTGCCTTGCCGAGAATCCTTCTTTACCCGGGGTCGAAGGCGTTCCATTGGTGGACTCTCAACTGTATCTGGTTCTTCTTCAAGTGGAGGGGTTCGCTTTCTCCCAATAGACGATTTCACTGTCTTTGTTACGCCCTTGGAAGATGGCTCTGACTGATCAGTGTCTACTTTCGTGCGTCTAAGATTATTGAGTGTTTGTACTTCTATACAGCCGTGAGATTCTTTGGTCTTCTCCGACACGAAATCCGGGAGTTTTCTATCAGGTGCACAATAGTCCTGTGAAGAGGCCAGGATAGGTCGGCTGCCGCCATCGCCGCCCGGCGTGAAGCGCAGCAATTCCCCGAGTGCTAGGTGGATAAGGTGTTCCAGCTCTACAGGATTGAAACCAAAATCTCCACACTCCAATAGCTTGTTATATGGCTTGTGCAATGCACCCGTTTCTGGATGACTTGTTTCTCCCTCCCTAACGGCGTGCTCCTTCTGCGCTGAATTATGCGAGGCAGCCTGAGCGACTAGGTTTTGGACTGCTGTAGAGGTTGATAGCAAACCTCTTTTCTGATTTTTATTCGTGGATTCTCTGGGGCCTGTTCCTTGGGATGATACGGCGGGAGAAGTGTAATGCGGTTCCGGCTCACTTGATTGAGCGACTAGGGGGAACTGCGTCGAGTTTCTTCTCGCCTCGTTCCCTTCTTTACCTAGGTTGGTTCCCGTCGTGTCAGCTTTCCCCGCGTGTTGCAACTCCCCTAGCTCCCGAGTTGTGGCATTTATATTCACTTCTCGTTGTGGAGATAATCTCGTCCCAGCTCTTACGTCTTCCGTCACTTGGCTTCTCATAGTGGTGGTTTCTTTTGTCAATGGATGCTGATTCCGTTGAGTCAGGTAGTTTGACCAATTCATCTTTCCGTCTCGTTTCGAACCCCACAGCGGCTGCGACTCAGGCTCCGTGAAGATCTTTGCTTCAATCTCACCTCCCATGTCATGGGTACCGAGGCGAACATTCGCCCTATTGGAGCTCCGATTCACGCTTTCCAAAAGGGGAATGCTGCCATCAACCTCCATGGTCGACGATTCCTCTGCTTGTGTTGTCGTCTCCCTACATTTATTATTCAGCTGATCAAGCCCTTGAGTCTGACCAAGCAGACTTGTCCCATAGCTTTCAGCATCTCCCCTCGAGCCGTCAAGACGTGAAGCGATGGTCGCCGGATTTATAATGTCGCCTACTGGACCCTTATCCGCTAATTGCTTGTGGATACGATCCCTTGTGGCGTACGCTTCGTCCAACTGTCTTTGAAGTTGCTGAATTCGATTTTCATAGTCCTGTTTTGTCTTCTCGGCTTGATTTTTGCTTTCCGTTAAAGACGCCTGTAGAGCTTTATCGTAATCCTGAATATTTGCTAGTGCTCTCTTGTAACCTTCTTTCTCTATAACCAGTGCCATCTCGTGACTCTCCTTCTGTTGTTCAAGCGCCCTCTCGTAACTCTCTTTCTGTTTTGCCAATTCTTTTTTGTGATCATCCTGCACCTTCCCGATGCGTGCCTTGGCGATTTCGAGTTCTGACTCTGTTCCTTCGAGATCATCCCATAGAAACGCAACGCCCTCTGAAGTGTCAAGATTCTCCCTCTTCAGATTCTCCAACTCCTTTCTTAGGGACTCATTTTCCGCCTGTCTCTCTTTCATTTGTCTTTCGAGCTCTTGTACAGTGACGCCTTTTCTGGTGTCGTAGCCGTGTATCGTGGCCTTCAAATGTTCCTTCTCTTGAAGCCAGCCTTCCCTCTCTTTTTTCATCATCTTCTCCCGCTCTTCAATGGTCCTCTTTCCCTCCTTAAAATTGTGAACAACTTGATTCAAGAGAGAAGGTAAATCGACTGCAGGCTGTGTGGCGGAAAGACCATATATGGCTTGAATTTCAGCGTCTGCCAACACGCTCATTAAGGCCTCTTTCGGCCGCTCCAGGGCCGCCTTCAATTCGTTATACTCTTTCGACTTCTCCCTCATCTCCTCTCTCACTCGGTCCCTATCATGTTTAAGTGAGTCAATCTCCTTTCTTTGTGCCTCCATCGTCCTCTCGTCACTTTTGGCTTTTGTCAAGTCGTTCTCGAGGGACACTGACTTCGAGGTCAGCTCCTCTAGCCTTTTTTCAAGTTGTTCAGCTTTCCGAACAGAGCCTTGTGTAGCGTTAGTCGCTCTTGACTCCATGTCCTTCAAGTTCCCCTGCAGGATTTCAATAGTATCTTCCTTCTGCCTAATCTCACGGCTCTTTTTCTCGAGCTCTGTTTCCTTTTCTTTCAGCTCTCTTTTCTTTTCCTGAAGCTCTTTTGACTTTTCTTCCAGTTTATCCTCATGTTTCTTCCGCTCCCTTTCTTCAATCTCCACCTTAGCATTTTGTTTTTCCAACTCTTTTTCCACCTGTCCCAGTTTCATCTTTATCTCCCTATCACTTTTCTCTCTATCCTCTAACTGGGTATTCTTTTCTTTATCCCGTTTATCTCTCTCTTCTAACGTAAGCTTGGTTGCCTTAAGCTCAACTTTCGTCTCCTCAAGCTCATCTGCCTTCCGCCTAGATTCATCAACCTTTTTCTCTAGATCTCTTGCCTTTTCATTTAAGCTCTGTCTCAACTCTCGCATATCGCTCCTTAGTCTATTCTCTTCCTCTCTATACTGATTGATGGTTTTCCCTCTTTTCTCAATCTCACTTCTCTGGTTTTCAATTTTGTTATCCTTTCTTTCGACGTCGTCGGTAAGCACTCTGACTCTTTCTTCCAGTCTGCTGGTCTCGCTGCTGTGTTGGGACGACTTCTCTTGGGTATTCCTTAACTGAGATTTTAGATCGTCGACTTGGCTTTCTAGCTCATCAATCTGACACCTTAGGCCGGACAGGAGCTCACCGCTGGACTCGTCGACCCCTTCCTTCTCCATTCGCAATAGCTGGATTTGATGTTCTAGCTCGCTCGTCTTAGCTTTCATTTTGGATGTCGCAGAGGCCGCTTGGTCCAAGTCCATCTTGAGCTCTTCAATCTTTTGCTTTTCATGCTTAAGCTGTTCATTCAGTTCCCTCTCCAGTATTTCGTGGTCCTTGTCCTTGTTCATCATATCCTTGTTCTTTTCGGCGATTTCATCCTCCTTGATTCTCAACTGAGACTCGAGTCTATTGATCTTCTTCGCCTGCTCCTTCATTTCGTCGGATAGATGCTTGTTTGAATCCACCTTCAGCTGTAACATTTTGTTCTCGTTCTGATTATTGATTGCTTCGGCCTCTAATTTTCCTATCTTCTCCCCCTTTTCCGATGAAAGCACCTCATGTTTCTTTATCTTGACTTCTAACTCCTTCTTCGATCTTGCAGCTTCATTTATCTCATTTCTAGCTTCTGTCACCTCAGATCGGAGTTTGCTTGTCTCTTCTCTGGCAGCCTTTAGCTGTTCTGTTAGTCGCTGAGCCCGAGGCTCGTCCTCTTGACCAACTTCTTGCAGCCTCTTTAAGCCTTCATCTTTCGTCTTGATGTCCGCTTGGAGTTTCTTAATCTGGCTTCTGAGATCTTCCATGTCCCTGACTTCGTTCGATTCAGCTTCCGGCTCATGGCCCCGACTTTCTTTCTCCGCCTGTGTGTTTGCGGTAACTCTGATATCATACGCTTGCTGCTTTTTCTCATATATGTCTTTCAGGATGCCGTCGACCCAATCCTTTTCCTGGCGGATGCATTCTTTGTGCATGCGCATATCTTGATTGTAAGCCTTAGCTCTGACAGCCAAAGTTTTCCTTAATAGTGCAGTACAGTCCGTTTCATTTAATCCGCTTAGACTTTCAGGTATCTTCTGAGTATCCAAGTCTGCGGATGTTGGGTGCCGTGACAATTTTAGCTCATCCATCGCTTTCCCGAGCCCGGTATACAACTTACGCCACTGTTTCCAGCAGCGATCTCGTTCTTCATCTGTGGATCGGTCTGGAAACCCCATATAGACTTTGCCCGGCTCTTCTGATCCATTTATTGGATCCATATCATCCATGAGGTCCTTCAATACCTCCTTTGTCAAACTAGGCAATCCATTTTTGAACTCTTCTCGGTTGTCAACCTCCGTGAGCAGTTGGAGCGTGCAGAGATGGTACATGTCGAACCTTCTAGCAGCAAGGTACCCCATCATCTCATTAACCGTATTCAAACAATTGGCATCCGCCTGGATCATTGCAAGCGAATCCGTGGCCTCTTGCGCTCGTTTTCTTTTCTTTGAACCACCTTGTTGTTCCACATGTCCCCTCACGTCGGACAGCCTCTCATCCGAAACAAGTTTGCTCTTACCTGCTTCATCGGATCCCGACGAGTTAGTCTGCACATTAGTATCTTCCGGTGGATCTCCCGTCTCTTCGTGGTGCTCTGATTCTAGTACGATGGGCTCAGATCGTACATCAAACATAGGATTGTCCTCATCTTGTTGGTCAGATACCAAGGCAACTGTATCATCTTTGATATCCGCGTCTAGTGTGCGCGTCGGTTCTTTCTTCCCTCTTCGCGCTCTTTTCGTCCGTCCAGTATTTTCTTCGCCTGCGGGCGCATCTTCTTCAGGCCTCTGGTCTTGCCCTATCGTGGGTGTTCGGCCTTGTCTTTTTGAGGGTCCGGTCCGGGTTCGTAGCGGATAACGTGGTGATGAACCCAAGCCTGCCTGGGCCCTAGTCACTGCCATGAGGTTGCTCTCTGGGTTCTGATGTCAAAGGCCCCAAGACAAGCGAAGTGTCGTGGAGTGTCTATGTTCTGATCCTTTGTACTTAAGATACTGCCATGGTACCAAGAATAGACACGTGAGCTATTTATCACCAGACGCATACTTGGCCGTCCATTATTAGCATTACTCAGAGTCCGCGTTGACGAGCTTTAAACTACTTGGCTGTCTCTGGACCTCAAATGCTCTGCAGTAACCATCAGAGAAGTCAAGATATGCCTGCTAAATAGTACAGAATTACCATTTGATCATCACCTATTTTGAGATTTTAGACGAGATCTACTAACTCAGTAGTGTTGGCTCGTCCCCAGTACTTCTACCAGTTCAGCTCTGCCTCATCTACATCCTACTGATTTCTCACTTGCAGTACAGGAGTAATGTGGTGGAACTTCGATCCCAACACAGGACCCATGGTGCCAGGCCTGACATCCTTCACAAAATACCAGCAACTTCTTTTGACTCCTCCTACTGCGAGTGTTGGGTTTTTTTGGTTCGACCTCGCTCACACCGCAGACACAGCGGAGCTCTATCCTGTTATTGCTATTACCGATGAGCTCTTTGCTGACCGCGTTGACTATGCTGTCCACCACATCCTGTCCTGCTTGCTGACGTCTTTCCTTCTCCACAAAATCGTTTGCAAACGCCTTCACAAGGCTCAGCAATTCTTCCACCTTTTGGTCGATATCTTGTAGGCTACCGTCGTGGGAACATGACATTGGATTTTGGTTGACTTTGGCATCCGTTAAAGACTTGAAGTCAGCGCTCAGCGTTTGGACATCGGAGGATAGCTTTTCAAGGCTACCTCCCCCCGGGTCGCTGTTGCAGTTCTGAAGAGCCAGAAGCTGTTCAATTGATGCCAGCTTGGCCATGACGTCTTTGGATGGATGCTCCTCCTCGCCCAGAACTGCTCGAACATCTGCCTGAATCTGACTGCTCATCTGTTGTCGCAGCGGGATCCACTTGTCGAGCATGAACTTGGAGATGCCGAGATAGGTGAGGCTTGGCACCTGGTGTAAGACTGACTGCATTAGATGAGGCATAGTTTCCAGCTGTTTAGGAAAATGCTCTTGCGGCGAATAGGTGTTCCGGGCCATGGTGGTAGATTGCAGCTCCCGCCTCAGGAAGCAAGGGACTGTGAACGAGACTGAGCTTCTGGTGAAACAAGGAGGATTGATCTCTGGGACCAA
>JBBEOF010000135.1:0-11899 GCA_037576055.1 Fusarium sp. M6JPR69
ATAAATAAAATCATATAAAATCTCGGAAAAGTTTCAAGTGTTTATTCCATTAAAGTCAAATAAACAGGCAATTGTAATTAAGTTTGACCAAAAACTGACGGTTTCTGCAAGGGGGTCGAAAACGGCATTTTATATGGGATTTCTCCTTGCCTGCGCGAAGACTGCCAACGGGTACTTTGCAAGGATCTAAACCAATCAAGGTTAGTAGCTCAATTAGCCCACTCTGGCAGCAATATAACAATATCAGCCGTCTCAAGCATTTCTGAGACGCTTAGATAGTGCCTTAGCAGTGGGGCGAGTACCATACGCCACCACCCTTTCGCCAACCCCACCCTTTCGCCAGGCAAAAAAAAAATTCCCCCACCAAAACTCAACACTTTCGTTTATACACAGCTTGACCAAAATAAAAGTTATTTGTAAATGGTTGCTAGGTTTAAACTTAAAATTGATGTGTTTATTGATTTTTAGGCCTTTTTACCAGCCTCCCCGACCGTGTGGTGCGCTGCGGTGGTACGATTTCCTCTCCGACTTCAATTACCGAAGCAGCTTCCGATTCCGACTCTGACTCCCCCGAGGAGCTACAATTCGCCACTGCATCCTTCTTTTCGCTTCCTTTTTCCGGAATCGCTTCTCCAGATGCTAGAGCCTCGCTCAGAGTCATGAACCGCTTATTGGGATTCGGAAGAGCCTTCCTCTTCCTCCCTCTCTTCAGACGGGCCAGTTCCTCCTCCAGGCTAGCAATCCTCACGGTATGCGCCATCAACGTCTGTTGTTGAGCCTCAAAGCCTTTGGCTATCACGTTGTATCGTTTCCGTGTCTTGGGTGTTTTGTTTAGCCCAAGATCGCGAATTTGGCGGCTAGTTTTTGGTGTATCATCCGAGCCAAAATACGGCGCCCGCTCCGGAGTCCTCCTTGGGCTGTCATTTGGCCTATCTTCTTGGATTTCTGGGTGCCGCAGGGCTTTAGATCGTGAAATCGGCCAATTTCCAGTAACCCTCCAACCGGAGAGTATATTCCTCTTCGTCATTCCCACTTGACGAGCCTTGGCGTAGGCTCGGATGAAATTGACCTTATCTATCGGAGCAGAATCGGTCAGGGAAGCGAACTTTTCCAACTCTCGACGATATGCGGCCTTGGAGGCGTTGAATACCCCGTTATCTAATGGCTGGAGTCCGTGGGAGCAGTGTGCTGGCAGATAACAACAATAAACGTTGTTCAAAAAGCACGTGGCCATCCATTCATTCTTCTCTCGGTTAGCAGTCATTTTTCACGGAACGGGCAAAGTACATGCCGTTGCATGGCTCCCGTGGCCATCCAGAAGGATCAACCTGGCATCAGACTCGTCGGCGGGCTTTGTCTGGGGCAAATAGACCCGGTCAAGCCATTCAATGCCAATGTGGTTGTCGGTCCACCCGTTGGGCGAAGTTATGTAGTGCCAATCTGCTATCTTCTTGAATTCCTCCAGAAACCACTGTTTCTGGAGTTCTTTCCCCTTGAAGATTATGCCAGGAGTCAAGGCGCGGCCGTCAGCAGTGATGGATTCGATAAACGAGGTCCAATTTCGAGTTTGTGATCCCTTGAGAAGAGCCTTTCGCTTCGGGTCCGCGCTTCCGACCACCAGACTATCCAGCCCTAACGAAGGGAGTCTAGTTAGTTAAATTTGAAAACTATAGAGAAAATAGAAATGGGGGCTTGCCAAAACCAGCCATGATACCTCCTTCGTCGACGTTAACGGTGTTCTCAGGCTTGATCCAGCCGTACTGGCCCTCCCTGATATCGAAGTACCAATGAACCGCCCTCGGCGTAAAGGAGTCAAATCTATTGGCTTCTTGGCGTCTGCCCATCTTGGTCCTAAGGTCTGGACGGCGCTCGATGAATCTGGCTACCCAGTTGCGTCCTAATTCCGGTTGGTCGCCCTGTTGTCGTAGGAGGCCCATGACGCAAGCGCGAATCTGATTGTGGGACGGAGCATAACCTAGAGACTCCTGACGAAGAATCCAGAAAGCCAATCTATCTTCTTGACTCTTGGATAACCGTTGGCCAGGCTGAATCTGCTCTTTTACCGCCGCCTGGCCGTTAAATCTGTCGATTAGAGTCCTTCGAGGCACGCCCCGTCTCTGGGCCGCTTGAGAGGGCGAACAGCCATTATCGGTGATATCCAGTATAGCCTCAGCCATATCGTCTTCCGTATATTTCCAACGAGGCCGCGATGGAGGCATTTTGACCGTGTTGTGAGAGACCAGCAGCAGAAATGTTGGAGAGGAGTGGTGAGGAAATTGGGGATCGAACTGGTGAATTTTCCTTACAACGGCCCACATACATCACGTGCCCCACTCAACTGCATGAGACCTAAACCATAAATTGCAATCAATTCTATATTTGACAGAAGCAACCGCTTGTAAATGGCCGTTTTTCTGCCCAAGCTGTGTATAAATGAAAGTGTTGAGTTTTGGTGGGGGAATTTTTTTTTTGCCTGGCGAAAGGGTGGGGTTGGCGAAAGGGTGGTGGCGTATGGTATAATGAAGAGAACAACATCAGACACGATGTTGGCAACCGCGATGGCAATGTATAGGACCGCCGTGTCGACGCATTTACCCGTAGCGAAAGCGTATGGATCCCAGGAGGCGCGAATGGGATGGCATCCGAAAAGAAGCAGCCCAGCAATGGTGATAGTATAGCTGGCCACCATGACGATCGCCGCCCAAATGGTTATCCTGAACCACTTCTGAGGCGAGATCTGGAGGTACAAGGTCAAAAGGGATGTCTTGGTGAGGCCATTGCATGTGATGAAGATGGGCGCGACGATGTAGGAGCTCTGTTTTGTGAAGGTGTCAGGAGTGTCATGAAGAGTCGCATATCACTGGATTCCCTCGTGCGGCTGACATTGAACGTACGAGCATGTGCTTCTCGAAGACTTCAATGGGCATCTCCCATGCATGGTGACACAGTCCTCCAATCGATACAGACCCTTGAACGAAGACCTTTGTCAGTTTGAGAGCCGTTGAGGGGGCTTCAGAAGCAGGAGGCAAGCGTTTCTTACATATTTGCACACTTTGCATCACGACACTTGCAACCTTTCGGCAGTTTAGTAGATAATCCTTGGCCACGTCGGCACTTTAAACTTAGTCGTGCATTCTCACCCAAGCAAGAGAAATCAGGACTGTACATGGCGATTCGAGTTAGCTTCAAATTCTGGTCTCTGATCGGGTTCGCGCCTGACGTACGATCGTCAATCCTCAGACTACCGGTCAGAAAGTGCTTCGTGTAGAGTCTTTGAATTAGGCACAAGAAAGCCAGCGATCCTAGGACGCCGAATATGAGGAAGTGATGAAGCGCTTTCTGCTGTTGAGGGTTGCCGAAATCCACCACGTAGCCCTCTGGGGGCGGGAGAAACGTCGTCACGCCATCTGTTACCGGATAGCTAGCCATGGAGAGACCCAGGCCACCGGCGGAGAAATTTCGAGTGGAAAAAAGCAGTATGAAAGGCTCGAGAAGATTAAGGTGCGCTATTTGACTTGGCCATTTTGAATGTATTTGTGTGCTGTGTCGAGACCAAGTTTTCTCAAGTCTGGCGCAGGTCTCAAGTCTGGCGCAGGAAACCTCCTCCACCTCTGCCAGGACAAGAGAATTAAAGCCCGAACTAAGCAGACTGGGGAGAGGAGCACAAGGCAAACCTTATTTTTTTTTTTTTTTTTTTTTTTTTTTTTGCCTCGCACCAACTTCCTTCTCGAGGCTAACGCCACTGACCGACATGAAGTGATTCCCTTTGCCCCTCGTTAACAGGCTTGTCCCGAATCCATGCTTGCCAATACCTCGATGTAACGTCTAGAGTTTGTTAGTTGCGTACGGACGTACAGGATCATTTCCTTAATGTTCTGGGCCAATCGGTATTCGGACGCAGACTGCCACCTTGCTTTGCTATGGGCACAACCAACAAGCCGAAATCCATTGTACCGTAGTACGCCCTTTCAAGGTACGAGTCAGCCCCTGCATATTAAGTGCCGGGGAAAATTCCGTACCATGGGTCGGCAGAACCAGCCGGTTCCCCGCCAAAACGAGGATCAGCCACGGGATCAGCCGGCTTCCCAGGAGAGCAGTTCTGGGGACTCTGTCAGCCCGTGCTCGTATTCCACCCGCAAGGTTGCATGATGCTTATATTGAAATGCTGGGATGTCACTTGCGAGTCAAAGGTCTTAAGATTGCTTGTGGATAGAGTAGACCCTTCACTTCACCGAGAGACAACAAAAAAAAAAAAAAAAAAAAAAAAAAAAAAAAAAAAAAAAAAGAAAAACTGATCTGGCACCAATGGACCGAATACACGTACTCTCTGACAGCTTATCCCGCATCCCCGCATCCCAAAATTTGGCGAGGCCTTTAGCGAAGCCTTTTGGCCATGCCCAGAGTATCCACATACCCCCTATCTAGTTGTTGACACAACCAACAAAGAACCCTCAAGCTCTGACCAGTACGGAGTAGTCGGCTATCTTCAGCTTGGTTCGTGCTGAAAACCCTTGCAATCCTGGGGTACTAGCCGTTATGGTACATATATGATGTTGGCTGGGATTGTTCAAACAACACAGCCGCGGAAAACCGTTATACACATCGAAGTGGCCCCCACGTCGTCCAAGGTGCGGGATTCCAGAAGACTGACTGGAAGCAAGGAAGATTTTCCTATAATGCATCACCCTTCTCTTGGGCATTCTTCCCAGAACAGCGTCCTCATTCCCTTGACATTTAGACGAGACCCTAGAACGTACCAACCCCGGATGTCAATTGGCCGAAAGCTTCCGGATGTCCCGGAAGTTGCGATGAAACGCCTTGTGCCCTGAGGCGGGCTGACTGCCGCATTAAGACCCGCCCGACGGCGCAGTAGACAGCGGAAATTGTTCCTGGGCTCTAACCAGTCCCGTTACCTACAAGGGTCGGACAGGAACCCATGTTTAATAGTTGCATCCAGCCGTTGTTTCCTGCAGGTGACCAATTAATCTTATATCACATGACGCTGTCAATATGCCAGCCTCCACCAACGGGCATCGCACAAAAGCTACGGCAAAGCGTGCCTGAAATGCACTCGTTTGATCTCTCCTGCCACTCGCATTAGATCAGACCAGAAAGCAATGGCCCGTCTCACGTTGATGCTCGCCGTTGTGACGGCCCTGGCTGGAGCAACTCTTGCGTCGCGCTACTCCAACACGGGTCTCCTCCAGATGGTCACCTACGTCAAGCGGCATCCCGACTTCAACCAGGAAGAGTTCTGGGAGTACTGGGAGACTCAGCACGCCCCCAAGGTTGTCCCACTGGCCACCCATTTCAACATCACCCGCTACCAACAGGTATGTCGAACCCATGATATTGATCCCGCCCTTGTAAGAGAGTGCCGCGACGTTTTCCACTAACATGTCCTTCCACAAAATACAGGTTCATGTTAGAGGCAAGATTGTTCCCACCGAAGCCGGCGCCTCTGAGCCGGCCTCCAACGAGCTCGTCGACTTTGACGGTATTGCCATGTTCTTGTACCAGTCCCCCGACGTTCTGACCGCAATGCTCTCGCACCCTTACTACCTCAATGTTGTCGAGCCCGACGAGCACGTCTTTATTGACAAGGAGGCTTTCGGTAATGGCATGGTCGCCACGTATATCGGTAAACACGTTGAGGCCGTGGACAGGGCTAGGGATGTCTGGGTTGGCGACAAGTCCACGCGCAAAAAGTACCAGAAGCTTTTCAACTCATACCTATGAATAGCTATACATCCAGGTGTAAACTAATTACTGATGAGTGTGCTGCCTCGATGCAGAGTCCGACTGTCTCAATTCTGGTCATGAACCGTCCATTGCGATGTTCGGAACTCCTAACTATCTTGATAATTGGTGCAAGCTCTCTAAAGTCGGAGCACGGGCCTAGATGAGCGCACCTTGAGGTTTCTAGCCTTTTTTTCTCTCCTCAGAACGCCCATTGACTGCCCGCGCAAAAGCCTCTTGCAATTTACCTTCATTACCCTAGCGGAGGTACCCGTTGGCTAGGTGGGGCGCCTATCCAACTGTTCGGTTGTCCCTCCTCACAAGGAGGGACGACCGAACAGTTGACCGGGTGGGGCCCGGCCAACGGGTAACTAAGAGATTGAGGGATTTTTGTTGCACATGCTTATCATAAATGTTGAATGACAATATAACAGTAAGAAATATAGTAAAAAGAGTAGTAATATATTTAGTTCCCTCATATAAGGATATATATACTTATTCAGCCGAAGGCTGACTCTACATTAATCCATAAGTTTCCAGAATAATGAGGGTTTGGTGCAGACAAGGGTAATAAGTTTCCCGGGCTCTGATTGGCCTAAGTTTTGTATTGCCAGCCGCAAATCGTTCGACAATTGGCTGTTGGCTCCAGAGAAGTGGGTCCAGGCCCCTCTGCACCATCTCGCCGTTTGTTTACGATGATTTGTTTATGTTACACTTGGCTGAAGACAGCCATTTCGTCCGCTTCAACGCTTCTGCGTGTCTTCTTTTCGTTAGGCAATGGGTCCTAAATCTACTTCCCGGTAGCTGTATAATGGACATAATTCCCATTGTCTGTGCCCGCTGTGGCGAGGAGAGACCGGCGGGCGACTTCGTCAGCAAAAGGAAATCTGCTGGGAACACGAAGAGCTGCCTTGATTGTCGTAATAAGAACAATTCTCATGTCAGCTCTGTCTCCCCACTCTGTAAGATCAATACTAGCTAAATGAAGTATTCCAGATCCAGAGACGCGACCTTGACGCTGAGAAACCTAGCCTCAGCTGAGAGATGTGCCCCGAAGAGAACCGACCGGGATGCTGGCTTATCGCCTCCTAACGAGAGATCAGGAACCCAGCCTACGTCGCCAGAGAAACTACGGCAACTTCATGCAGCTAGGAGGCTATTCAGAAGTCACTTAGCCAGCCGCACGTAGTGCTGGGGACGCCAATTCCACCATCCCAACAAAGCACGCGACGTTGCCGTGCTCTAGTTCCCTCACCTCCCCTGCAGCCAACGGCCCATCCAATCGCCTCACATTCTGACCCATCTACTGTCCGAAGCAGCACAACTGGTTTGGGTTACTCTTACTTGGCTGCTAGGTTCCACAAGGCCGGGAAGGACTCGCAAGATGATCCCTCCAAGGCCGTGGCGAGGGCGAAGCAGGCCGCTATCCAGCGCGACCATCGTTCACGACGCCGTGCAGGGGAGGCTGTGCCACTGACACCCACAATATCTCAACTCGGCGTCTTTGGAGATTTTGAGGGTCCTAGAGAAGGTATCCTTGTCCTGTGGTCCCAGTGGTTTGTTCGGGCTAACCACGAAACGTAGACGCGAGTCAAGATCGACTACAGCCGAGTGGGCTTCTAGGTGGGGATGAGATAAGGAAGGAAGGAGATGACAGGGGCCAGTTCTCTGAGTCCGATATTGACGCTGAGGACTACTTCAACCAAGATGAGGGATCAGCAGCTTCGGAGACGACAGGTTCTTATACGGGATCCCTACAAGACAGACCACGGTTCTGCATAATTCTAGGTGATTCTACTCGCGACAAGAAGAAATGTTACAAAAATTGCTCCAGTGCGTAAGTATTGTAATGGTTGTAAATAATTGCTTGGCCCGCGGACTCTCAGCCTTCGGCTGATTGTACCCCTTGCACCACCGCTCTAAAGTGCAAGGGGTGACGTAGTATTTTAGAATGACACTGAATTAAAAAAAAAAATGCCTTTACTTGCTAAGCATAGGCCGAATGCTTAGTTGCAAAGCTTACTGTTCCCTCATGGTTGCCAAATATAGAAGTGTTGGAGATCACAAGTGTGAGGCGACCAAGTCGGTGGCAAGGTGTGGAAGGAGGAACATTCTACTAGGGATGGATTTAAAGCTGCATCATTACATAAAATGCGCTTTTTGCATTAAATATTTAAAGCAAGACGCGCTTTATATGCATTATTTCCCATTCTATATTAGGCCTAGCGTATTCCAAAACGGGCTTAGTGCATAGGATCAAGATAATCCTGATTCCGGCCTCCATTTCTCCACAGCCTTGGCCAACTTCGGTCATGGGTAGTTATATGGGAATAAAAAGCGCGCTTTTTATTCCGAATAAAAAGCTGCTTCATTATAATAAAAAGCAGTTTAATGCACATGTGTATTAAACACGTGCCCATCCCTACATTCTACAAGAAATCGTGCCTGTACATAAATAGTGGTTCCCCTACTTCACTTTGAGATATGAATTAAGCAATTAGCATCTTCTCATTTCAACAAGAAGAGCCGTCCCTGGCAAACTCAAACTGCGCAGCAGACGCGGTAAGAAACCATCTAGCACTTCACAGGAAGAGCCTTCTCGCTCGTCGCCTTCTTAGCCAAGGCAATCTCAGCATTGCGCCGACGGACGAGGCCCGGGAGCTTCCTCTTGCCCGCGTAAACCCACTTAGGCAGCTCCCCAGAAATCACAGTGTTGGGTTTCTCGCCCTTGTTGAGACGCTTGATGAGCTGCGATCCCTCGGCGGCACCGCAGCCGACGTTGAAGGACCAACTGACCAGGGCACCGAATTGGTTCTTGTTGAGGGAGACTTTGCTGCTGACCATTTTGGCGATGCATTTCTCGAATTTCTATCATGATATCAGAACTGGTCGTTTGAGATGTGAAGACGGACTTGAAGATGGACTTACTCTCATGTCATCCGCGAGAAGCTTCTTGCCGTTGGCCTTTGATAGGGGGATTGGGTATTTGACATCAGTGCACTTGGAGTTCGAGCAGAGATGACCGTAGCCTACGGTAGGATAGCCAGCAGCGTCCTTGTCTATCGTAGCTGGTTAGTACGCCTGACAGTCCCAAGAGCAAGACACCACTGACAGATACGAGGAACGAAACCCTCAAACTCGCCAATCAGGTCCACGGTAGCCTGGTTAGACGACGGCGCAGAGCAACCTCCGCCGCACTTGGGCTTGACGTATCCATTGGAGCCCGTCTTGACGTAGTAGTCCGAGACGTAGCAGCCATTCGAGATCTTATCCCAGATGGTATTCCCGCTGATATTGGTGCCCTCGGTTTGGCAGGTGATTGTGACGTCGGTGCCCTTCTTCAATACCTTCTTGACTGCATAGCTGGTGCCTGGGCCAGAGCGGCACTTGACGTCGTCGCCAGTGATGGGGTATGCGGCTGCGAGGGAGGCCGTGAGGGTAGAGAAGGCAAAGAGAGTGAACTTCATGGTGAGCAATGTTCTGTAAGGGGGAAGTTGAAGAGGGTTGACGAGGGCTGGAGGTTGATGAGTATCAGTTCAAGCTCAAGAGGCCAGGACAAACCCTTTATGTGCTCCAGTCTCAATGCTGTACAATATCAGAAGGCGGACAAGAACCTTCGGCCCTCATTTCCATCTGGACCCTGAGAAACAATCTGCCATCCTTCCCCAAGACGCCTTCCCCTTTGAGCAGCTGAAGAATACAACTGCCGGCATTCTAGACTCCTTCTTGCACAATAAGACGGGGAAACTAGTATGCCGATTACTACGTTAAGTCTTGCCCTACGCCAATCCGCCGGATTGGGAAGCTACTCAATTGCTAGAATGGGATCGCAGTGGATGTGGGGACTGGTGAAACATCTCGGAGATTAGCCCCGATTCTGTAGGAAAGACGGGGAACTTTGTTTCTGTGCGGCGGGCCGAGCCTGAATGTAGATCCGTTCGCTATTCGAAACGGCGTGTACATTCGTTGTTTGCGGAAATTTCCGTCTGACATGAAACGACGGGCTGTGGGCGTGGAGAGATGTATTGATTGGGGTTTTTATCTGCAAGCGATACTGAGTACTCTGACATGATGAAGGGGTCGGCCCTTGAGTTTGACCCTCTTAATTGCTTTCTGAATGCTACGTCTAGCCAGGTAGTTGAATTCCAAAGGCATGATTGCTCAAGTCATGTTGCGGCTAATGTGGTTGTTCAGCGTCGGGACAGGGGTCAATATAAAGCTCTCAGGCGGAGGGTTGCACATAAACGAGACATAGTAATACTATCCTGAAGGAGCTCAATCTTAGGTCTAAAGAAGATGATTGAAATAAACAGCAGAAGAGATGAACAAGAGTCGATGCTGAACCAAACATCCCCCCAGCGGTTCAACCCATCAAGATCCTTTCCCCATCACAGCTACGTCTAACGTATTCTAATTATTTGGACCATTCAAAATCCAACTCAGATTGAATCTCCTCCACACTATCGCTCTATGATCCTTCTCCGACCCTCCAGCTTGGTAAAAGTCTGTCTCAACCAAAGCACCAACCTTTCGATCCGCTGTTTTGGTCAAACTCGAGTAGCCGCCCTCAAACCCAACACCTGAGATGGGAGCATCAGAGAGCTTCCTTCCGTAGTTGAACTTCTTCGCATCACCGTCGTAGCTGATCCGTACGCGCATGTGCCTCCGGCTGCTCTTGTGCGCAGAGTTCATGAAGAGCGTGCGCGCTGGGCCGTTGGCGTCCTTTTTGTTGTAGAGGAGAGTGGATGCTTCGCAGGCTGGGTCTGGGAGACCCTTGTCGAGGACGAAGGGGCTGAATGCAGACAGAGAGCCTCGGGCGACTTTACGGTATTCATCATCGGCAGAGGCACGGTCGTTTCGGTAGAGTTTTCCGTCAGGGGTTTGGGCGACTGTGCCTTCAGAGCCGGCGCCTTTCAGGGATTGGTAGGACCATGTGCGCTTGCCGGGCTTGCCACGGCCGATGATGTTTCTTCCTTGAGCGGGAATGACGAGCTCACCAGAGGAGAGAGTGATGCCGATTCCGGGGCCGACAGCATCCCATGACCATCCGTCAGGCGTGAGCTGCTTCGTCATATCCACAGGTTCAGACCAAGTCTTGCCGTCGTCGGCGCTCTGGGTGAGGAAGATATGACGTCTTCCCTCCCAAGAATTGTTGATCTTCTTTGTCTTCTTTCCGCTGGGGAGGGTATCACCGCCGTTTTGGCTGTAGGCGCCGTGGTTCCAGCTTAGGAACAGGTAGATCGTGCTTCCGTCAACCACAGGCGTGGGATTCCCCCAAGTGCCATCTCCCTTTCCGACCACCTCTCGAAGGGCATCCCAGTCGCTGGGGCTCTCACCGTGGCTGTTGGCGGTCTTGGTGCGCTTGTAGACAAGATTGACGTCCCCGTAGTCTCGATTGTTGTGCCGCCGACCTTCGGCGAATGCGAGGATGCGGCCGGTAGTTGTAGTAACTACAGCGGGGATTCTGAATGAATGGAAACCGACGCCGTTTGGAAGCTTGTCTGCGTTGCGCATGTTGGAGCTGCGGAATAGGGCGAAGCCTTTGTGGTAGGGTGTTTGATTCTTGGCTGGGTCATTGACGTTGGCTAAGACGTTGCAAGCCGTGAGCAGCACCAAGAGCAGAGCTCTGAGGGAGCCGTTGAAACTGAACATTGTGTTTGCCATGAGGATGTGATTTCACTTCTCACTTAGCGAAAACCATCGGGAGCAACAGATGTTTTTCGTCACATTGATATATGAAACTATACATGCTTGGATAGATGACAATCGTCAGAATCTTGCCTGTCGGGGGATTTGGATGAATGATGACAACTGATTGACTTCAGGATTTACCACCGACAATATCAACAGTTTCGAATAGATCACCCACGTGCTCGAGGACATCCCTTGACTGGAGAACACCACAATTCTTGTCAGTGCTCATTAATCACATGCAGATCAATTAATAGACATCCTTCCCAATGGTAATTGGTCACACGCAGATTAACTAATAGACGTCCTTCCCAATGTGGATAGGCTATGCAGACGATCATGACCCCTGTTTTTAATTTCATCAACTGGAATGAAATGCCGCGATGATCCTCCGCGGTGAAACAACTAAAGAGGAAAGTGGTCCGATACCCTTTTGAGATACCTCCGTGGGAGCTGAATGAAGAGCTAA
>JBBEOF010000136.1:0-11797 GCA_037576055.1 Fusarium sp. M6JPR69
GACCCAGGTATTGACTAGGGAAATAGGCACGAAGTGTTGGAAAAGTAACAGCGGGCTTTGGGGCAGCTTGTTGACGAGTAGCTCTCGTCGCGGCACCTCGAAGGGTTGAAAATTGAAGCCTCGGTCTTCGGCAGCTGGAAAAGCCGGTCTCCGAGTGCTATCACCCTCATGCTCTTGACGGCTGTTATCTTCGTTGATGAAGCTATCATCATCATACGCGTTGAGTGCCTCCGCCGATATCTCTATAGGTATTGATTGGGAAGCCATCAATTAATTCGAAATGATTTGTAGGGTGATAAAGGCGGAATCAATTAATGACGCATCACTACGTTCCCCTCATGTACCTCCTGACAAATGGGGGGATGTGGGGCTCGGTACGGCCGGGAGGCTCAACACAACTCAAGGGATAGTTCGTCGACGTGTTTGTAGAATCCTATATTCTCAAAGCATTTTACCGAGTTGTTCCTCTCGATATCTAAATAGCCGTTCTGCTTGTCAAATTAGGGGTGTGCGATTATGATGTGGATCCGATGACCGCCTGTTCCTGAGAACAGAGGAATACTGTTTCCTGACTTCTCCCTGTTCCTAGGAACAGAGCAATACTGTTTCCTGACTCCGCCATGTTCCTGGGAACAGAGCAATACTGCTTTCTTATGCTAGCCTTGTTCCCAAGGACGAGCTGGCAAAGACATCTTCTATGAGAGGTCGTGCGCGCAACTACGCCAGAGCACGATGGCCAAAGCGTACAACAGTGCAGGGATCTACATGCAAGTGATGCTGCGAACCGCGATCGGCCTCCGCAGGGTCAAGCCTACGGGGGTTGCATTTGCGGAGGCTCATGAGGGGAGGCCGCGTCATCAATGAAGAGGAGGGACCTGAATTGGGCTGAGCGGTTAAAGCGCTGGACAGACTGGAAGGTATGGGCAAATTGGGTACGCAGCAGCACTGAAAGGGCCAAAACAGCTCAATGTTCTAGGAAACGTACTGCCCTTTGTTAGCTCTAGTTCTAAAACGATCTCGTCTCGTTCCACGACGCCATCTGCTATGCATCAAGGTAGCTATAAATAGAGCACAGGAAGGGAAGAGGTATGCTGCCTCGGCCCGAATTCTGGGGTTGATCACATCCAAGTTCCAACGGAAGCCCAGAGCAGATTACGGTGGCGGTGGATCTTTTAGCCGATCCATTAGCTTGAGATTCCCAATCAGTCAACAGCACTGTCATCTAATGCCGAGCGAGGTGCAACACTCAACATCACCGCTACGCAGAAACTAGTTTACGGGTGGCTAGACAGGGGGCTTCTGTTGCGTAGATGGTGTGCAGGAACAGAGGCGGCGACCGATCCGTCAGGGAAAACCAGCGTAGAGGGCGCGTCCAGTGTCATCAGTTGCTGCCTGAGGCTTTCAAGCAACATTTAGCGATGATCTACACCTGCCCCACCCACCAGCATTAGACAACACACGTCAATTGGCTCAACCAACACAGTAGCTACAATATAAATGCCGCCCACTTGGCAGTATGTCTGGCACAAACCATTTCCATAAAAGATAGATATCTGGTGTATCCAGGTGTCCAATCCAGTTGTCCAAAAAGACCTAGGCACAGGCGACGTTGCCCCTTCGCACAGCTATTATTAGGCTACTTAAACCAAGGATCCCTCATTAACCACCCCTTCGCTGCCGACACCTCTGCGACCTCCGGTTGGGTTTAGCTGCACCGCGTTGACTCTTGCCTCGCGACCGTCTCCCCGCCGTATGAGCTTTCGTGTCCTCAATTGGCGAATGAGACCTTGGCGGTTGTGCTGGTGTTGCTCCAGACCTTGAGCGTGTTCTTGGTTGAGAGATGTCAGACTGAAGACCTATCCTGGAAGCGCCTCGACGCGCTGCAATACGTGTGCTGCGACGGGGCCCTTGCGACATTGCCTGCACGTCATCCTGGTGCGAACCTTGAGCCGCTTGCTGGTCCATCACAATGCCGGGCTCCGGCTGCGTCTTTATGGCTTTTGACGGGACCCTCGCGCTGGCCAGCCTCGGTTCTTCAAGGTCAATCTTCACCCTTTTCGGGTTTTGTCTCTCCGAAGGCTCTTCGTCGGTGGCGAGCCTCCTCTTGGTCGCCCTTCGTCCACCAGACCCAAGTCGTCTGTTCGCTTTGGGCGGGTTCATCTCAGCCTCAATCAAAGGAACCTGGTCCAAAACCCATTGCACAAGGACGCGATGGCGAGCAGCATCTCTCTTCGCCTCATCGTAGTCGAACGTGGCCCGAACAAATTGTACAATGAGGAATGATCGGCTTTGGGCCTGCTCCAACCGTCGCTTTGCAACAAGTAATTTCTCCGTGCCGTGTTTCAACATCGATATCCGCTTCGCCTTAGGAATATGCAAACGCTTTGGATCCTTCTGGGTCGATACGTAGATTCGCTTCGCTTCGGACTCTGCCCTCTGCACGGCCTTCATGGCTTGGTCCTTTTCCGCCTCGCGCTCCATCCCTGATGCGTCGGTCCGCACAAACTCTTTCGTCTCGTGAGGTCTTAAGATCTTCTTATCGACAAGCTCTTGCCATAGCTCGTCGTGCTCTGGCTCCAGGCGTTCGGTGTCGCTGGTGTACTTGTCAAGCCACCAGTACTCGTAGTTGAGGTACTCGATCCATGCCGTGAGCTTGTCTTGTTTCTTCGGGTCTTCGTCGAGCTCGAATGGTTGCGTGAAGCCGTGGCGGGCAAGCCGGCGCTTCACGGCTTCGGTGTAGTCGCGGAACCCTCGGCAGCCACGTTCTCTGCAATAGTATCGCTGCCTTTCACGTTCCCATTGCCTGTCCTCCCATTCCGACTTGAGGCATGACGGATCAGCTTCAATCTCGGCCAGGAGCTTCGCAGCCGATTTCGGCCGTAAGTCCCGCTGTATTATGTGCTTGTTCCACTCGACATACGCTGGGAAACCACCATCGTCATCCTCACGGCCTCGATTGTCGTTTTGCCACTTGCGGAAGTCTCGCCACCTCCGCAGCTGTTTCTGGAATATGCCTGAAGGGGATACTGGGCTAATATTTACTTGCCAAGGCCGCAACGTCTCGGCGTAGTTATCCGGATCCCGGAACATATCCTGGATAAGGTCGACGGGGTACAACGGGCGGCCACCATCATTGATGAGCTCATAGTAATCCTCGGTTTCGCGTATCGTTGGGTCGAACGGTGGTGTAGGGGACCTCGTGGTTCGGCTTTCAGGTCGTAGTGAAAAGCTTTTGTTGGGCGATACTTGACGTAGGCGCGCATCGAGGTCGTCAAGATCGAGTGGGCGAGAACAAGCCGTGGGGCTCTGGGCTAGGCCTCGTTCTTGGGCCCTACATGGTCATTAGCAGAGATCGCGAAGGATGAGCGTTGAGCAGGTCGGAGATGACTCGCTTTAGTCTCTCGGCGAGACGGTCGCGTTCATCCTTAGACAGCTTGTCCCATCCGTCAACAGGAAGTTCGTAACCGCCATCGGGACAACGATGTTTCGTCATGAACTGGCCAAGCTCGGCATCGCTCATAGCCGCGATTTCGTCAACGGATAATGTCGCTGTTGCTGTTTCTGTGGAAGCCATGTTACCATCGGTCATGGATGAAATATAAAGCTGTTGAATTGAAAGCTGTTGAAGATGAGGGGTACAGGTGACTGACTGTTTTGTTGACGCGACACTTGGCTTGATTGAAACCTCAGGCAGCTAAATAGACGAGCCCGCTCCTGGAAGTGGGGCAGGGGTAGTGTGCACATTAGTACATTGGGCTCTACGGAAATACGGTGGTGCTCGTTGTACCTCAGGTGAATGCTGCTTCTGGGTATCAGGCAGGCCAATCACGTTTAGCACTTTAGCCGCTGGTTTGGTGAAGAGTGCGGGGAAGGGGCTTCATTGGATATCAGCTGTGGTGTCATGGTGGTAACGTCTCTAAAACACAGCACCTGTTTGTTATTATAAGCCGATACCCCCTTCTCGCTGTTGAAATGGCATTCTTCTTCTTCATCTCACCTGCCATCACCTGACCACCTTTCAGCATGGAACACGACATCATTGCCTATTTGTATCCCCACAATGACGAGAAGTGGGCATCAAAAGCGATCAAGGCGAATCCGCGCCACATGCCTCCCCGACTTGAGCGCCCCCGCACTCGATACAGCCGCGGCGAGCGAGAGTCGACCGAGCCACCAGAAAACCAGGGCGCCTCGGCCCTTGACTACATGCCGTACCTCGAGATCACATTCAGCGACATTCCACGAACCGACCGGGGACTCATCTTCGGTTCGAATCCAAATTGCGACGTTTTTCTTGATGAAAAGGCCGTATCCAATGTCCATTTCAGCTTGACCTTCGACGAATTCAACCGCCCCATCGTCAAAGACTTGAATTCTCTCATGGGAACCCAGGTCACTTACAACGGGGAGGGCGAGGGCGCGCGGAGGGATTTCCAATGGATCGTCGCCGGCCATGATATTCCCCAGCAAAAGAAAAGCATCGTCATCACGGTTCCGCGCACTATTTCCTTCCAGATCGTCGTTCCATTCCATCCCATAATGTCTCCAGCGTACATCGACAAGGTCAACAGGTTCAAGCAGGGCACGGCGACTGCCGAGGACCTCCTCAACGATTTGGGTCTCTCAAATCCGCCGACCAGACCCCGCACAGGAGCCCACACACCGGGTACCGGGGAGATCCACCTTAGGAAGAAGCTCGGCGAAGGGTCTTTTGGCGTCGTGACTCATCTGTGGAACGTCAGCACTGGAGATGAGCGCGTCGTAAAGGCGCCTACCCTGAAAGCTATTCAGAAAAGGAAGGTCAACGAGGAAGCATGGCATCGAGAGGCTCGCATCATGGGCCAAGTTTCACATGTTCGTACGCCATTCCAGTTTATGTGGCTTTCCTTCTAACGACCTAGTAGCCCCACATTGTACAGCTGATCGCATCTTCCTTCACTCCACATCCTCGATTGTACCTGGAATATGTGCCGTGTGGGTCTTTGGAGGACCATGAGGATGTATCCTACAACGAGACCTTGACGATCGTTAGTCAATGCTTGTCAGCCCTGGCATATCTGCATGGGAGTGAGACGCCGATCGCACACCGAGACATCAAACCGGCCAACATACTTGTCCAGTATCGATTCGATGGCGACATCTCCGTCAAGTTGGGAGACTTTGGTTTGTCACGAGACAGAGCCGAGTTGATGACCCTCTGCGGAACTCAGAAGTATCTTGCGCCTGAGATCTATTCGGAGTTGCAGCGCTACGTTGGTAACGAGACTAGACTAGGCTATACCGCGGTTGTCGATATCTGGTCTCTCGGGGTGGTGGCGTGCGAACTGGCATGCGGTCTTCCCCGATATAAAGACCGGTATAGGAATGACGGTGTTGCCTGGTGCGAATCAATTGTTACGAGACTCCAAAAAGCCCTGCAGAAAAATCCCAATGATCTAGGACAATTTCTGTTAAACACCATGGTGGTTCTTTCACCAGAGTCGCGGTTCTCTGCTAACGACTGCTACGATATAGTGGTGCGTCTACCTAGGACTGAGATAGATTCCCTTCTCGCATGGACACCAGCTTCATACCCCGAGGAAGAAGACCAGACGACCCTGAGGTACATTGTGCAGAATGATGACATCGACGACCTAGCAACTGTGGTCTACCAGCCAAGGTCTCACATTGAAACGACCACGTCATATTTCGTCAGATCAGGAGCACCGGCCCCCTCATCAAGGATGACCCAACAGCACGGAGAATCCGAAGTACCATCCTCATCGGCGATCAGGCAGTACAACAATTGGCAAGAAGGCCATGAGATGGCTCATTTTCTAGAAGACTACTCGGCGAACCCATTCAACTCCCTCTATGTTGGATCATCCTTGGCATCACAGTTGGGAGGGAACAGCTCGGAGGGTTGGGCAAGCCAATTCCTGCGAGAGTCTGCGCAGTGTAGCCAGGCCGGAGCTGCAGGCTCGCAGACAAGCATACGCTCAGGGCTTATGAGATCGAGTATCCCGCGGGGTGAGATGAGTGGGACTACCTCAGCTAAAGAATGCAATGCAAGCGGCGCAGATGACTACGAGGAAATGGCACAGGCGGCATTTTTGCTTCAAGCCATTGGCCAGGACTCCAAGGCGTCGTAGACGTATGTATACAACTGGTGGAATTTAGACCGTCTCTATCTTGAGTTTATTGTATCCAAAGCCCGTTGGTCCTCTGAGCTCCGTGTTAAAGTGTCAGGCACGTTGGAATGGCTTCCCAGCTGGCTGAGAAATGCTCTTGTTGAAACCTTGGGACCCTTCGCACAGGGCGGAACGGTTTGGGGGCGGGGATGAGCGAAGATAATCCTACACAAGCTCTACGGCAGCATTTAGCCGTGCCGCGAAAAAATGGAATTAGAGATGTTGTCAATTAAGCTGTGTCTTAATCTTAGATATAGCAATGCCGTGAACGAATGTGCTGTGAAATTGAATGTACTGTGAATGAATACACCGGGATACTAAATGTAGTGTGATACTGAGTGTACTGGGATACTGAATGTGCTGTGACACTAACGTACCATGCCAGGGACTATGCTATACCACCATGCACTATCTGTGAGGATCTGGAGTCAAGAAGGATCAATTGCTCCTAATGGGTGCGTTCTAGATACAAGACGTAGCGCAAAGAGATCAAAAGAAGGTCTGCCCGGTTCAGGTTCAGGTTCAGGTTCTATTCCTACTCGGTTTTAGCCGCCATTCCCCGGCAGCCATGCCCGGTAAGCGGGGTTTGGCCGGCAGCCGAAGCGCCCCGAGTGTTTATCCGTTGCGCCCCACTTCGCCAAACGCCAACTGGCGTTTGGCCAGCCGCCTCCAGACTTCCCACTTCTCTCCTTAAACCTCTATCTACAACTGGCTGGCAACCTCTGTAGATCGCGGTTCTAACTACTAATATACATATGATTTTAGGCTCTTACGGGGCGAGTCATACGCTCCGTGTATGTGTCCTCCTACCTACAGTCTCCCCCAGTGCTCAGCTTCGTCTGATTACGGACTGGTCCTGAATTGCCCAAGGACCTGGGTTTGTTCCATGAATTTGACGACCTTTGCTGCTACTTTGCGTTCGCTCAGTAATTGTCGGAGATTTTGACGTCCTGGAAATTGGCCTAGTTCCTGGTTTCGAAGTGTGGTGTGCTTCCTGCATTGAAGCAGGATGTGGGCGACTGTTTGCCGTCCTTCGCCGCAGTTGCATCTCGGGTCGGTGACTCCTGGCACTCTTCGTTTGAAGAGGAAGTCATTCATCCCAATCTTTTCCGTCCGGAGTTGGATGTAAATGGCGCTCTGCCTCTTGCTGAAGTGCTTGTGTGGCTGCAGTACTTTCGGTGTTGGCTCTGGCGTGTGCCTGAAGGTTGCCCGGCCCCTGGTTTCCTGTTGCCACTGTGTTTGCCATCTTTGTTTGACAACTCTGCGCGACCACAGTTTCAACGTGGATTTCAAGGAATGCAGTACGGGGGGTTGCTGTGCCCTTGGTCCCGGCGGACCTCTTTGTCGCCATCCTGTGGCTTCTTTGGCCGCTCGGTCAGCCGCTTCGTTGCCATATATCCCCTTGTGGGCCGGGATCCATCTGATCTCGACAGTCAAACCTTGTGTTCGTAGTTCCTGTATTCGCTGTGTAATGTCTTGGAGAAGGTATGACCCGGATTTGCCTCTGGGCCTCGCCACCGACCGGATAGCTGCTTGGTTGTCTGTGTATATCAAGACTTTCTTTCTGGCGTTGCCTCTGTCTCTATCCTCCCGAGCAAGCTGTAGAGCCAAGGAAATTCCCTGCAGTTCACCGGCATACACCGTTGATACGGAATCATCGCCCATGTAGGCGTTTTTGGTTTGGTTGATAGTGGTGCACACGGCAGCAGCGCCAATGTGGCCATTGATACCACTTCCATCCGTGTATATGTGTAAGGCATCTGGCTCGTTGCTGGTGCTGTACTGGTGTCTCGCTTGCGCTTTCTCGACGCTCTCTTCGATGAACGTTTCTGGGCCTGTCCACCATGGTGGGACGACGTGCGGTGTGATAGCTTCCATTTTCTCCAGATCAAATCCTCCTTCGTCCCGTATGGCCTTTTGTATTGCTCTGCGCGGGCTTATGTTTGTCCTTTCTTCTCTCGCTTGACCGGAGTTGCGCTGGGGTTCTTGTTTCCCATTGCTGATTCTTCCCAGGCAGTCAGCATTATGCTTCCAGATTTGATGTTCGATGGGAAGGAGGTGTGTTTCGATGTCTAGAGCGGGGGCTGATGTGGCCTTGTAGGCGCCAGATATTGCCCTGGCTGCCCGCGCCTGCAGACTCTGCAGCTGTGCCAGTGTCTTGTTTGGATATGGCATGGCCCGCGTTCTCCAGTTTGAGTTTGACCAGGCTGAGCATGCATACATGATCTGTGGCACCACCACCCCTCGGTAGATCTTTCGCATGTCTTGCAGGGTAAGGCCCCAGGTTGAGCTGCCCAGACTGCTGAGGGCTGAGATTGTCTTCGTCGCCTTCCGCCGTACTTCGTCTACGTGGGGCTTCCATTGCAGCGCCGAGTCCATGATGAGACCTAGGTATTTACACGTCGGCTTTGCCGGGATCTCACCCCAGGCTGTTTGCAGTGGTTGCCGGGTATCTATTCTGGTGCGAGCCCTGGTGAAATGTATGAGCTGAAACTTGCTGGGTGAAAAAACCGATGCATGGGTTTTCGCCCACTGCTCGGCTATCTGAAGTGCCCCTCGAAGCTTGGTGCATGTTTCCGCGGTTGTATCTCCCCATGTTAGGATCGCCACGTCGTCGATGAACCCGGTTGCCGAGGTGTCGTCTGCTAGGTTGCACTTTTCGATCAGGTCTGCGTTGTAGAAGATGTAGAGAATTGGTGACAGTGGCGAGCCTTGCACGGTTCCCGTGCGTACTTTGTACAACTCGGTTTTGAACCCGTCGACGGAGATCCTGGTGTGCCGGTCCTCTAGGAGGCTCGATATCCACCTAACCGTCTTCTCGTCAATCTTCCTCTTCCGCAGGTTGTGCAGGAGCCGCTGGTGTGATACGTTGTCGAATGCGCCTGAGACGTCGAGCAGGAGTAAGCTAGCCACCTGCCCTCGGCCTCTGTTCCACGCTTCATAAATCTTGTCGATGATGTGATGCACGGCGTGCTCGGTGGATCTCAACTTTCTGCCTCCCACATGGGTCGAAGGCAGCAGGTTGTATGTCTCTGCCACGTAGCTCAGGCGGTGTGCTATTATAGCGTCCATGATCTTGCCCATGGTGTTTAGCAGCCCGATCGGCCGGTAAGACCCCGGGATAGTGTAGTTGTCTTTACCTTGCTTCCTCAGTACAACTGTTGTCGATTCCCTGAAGTGCTGCGGACAGTAGCCGAGATTGAGGCTCTGAGTGAAGATTGCCGACAGGTGAGGCTTGATCCATGTCGCTGCTAGCTGCAATGCTCTGTTCGGGATGCCATCAGGACCGGGGGCCTTGAGTGGCGAGGCTTCTTGTATGGCTCTCTCCACTTCTTGTTCTGTAATGGGTGGCATCGTTATTCGGTCTGGGTAAATCGCGTTTTCGATGTCGCCAATCTCTGCCTCCGGTGGGGAGGGAAAGAATGCTCTCTTGAAGATCTCTGCCTTTTCCGCTGGCTCTGTGACCATCTGAGAGGTGTCTGGGTGCTCCAGTATAGGTGTTATCTCTGGTGCCTGAATGGCCCTGTTTCTGGCCCATTTCGCCATTTTCCAGAGAGCCTCTGGTGACTCTGAAGCTCTCTCTATCTTTTCTCGGTGCGCTCTTCTCAGTGCTTTCTTGATTACCCTGCCCTTGTGGTTTCTGGCTGCTCGGTATGCCTCCCATGTTTCTTCCGTGTGGTAGAGATTGTGGAGTCGCCTGAGGCGCTTGGCCTCAGCCAGCACTTGCGTACACTCCTCATCCCAGCCGGGTCTGGATTGGGGTGACCATGTCCTTCGTGGTACTGCTGTCTCTATTGCACTCTTCAGCGCTGCGACTATTTCCCCCACGTACCGATCAAGTGCGTTTCGGGTTCTCGGTCTCCGCTGCGGCGGCAGCTTGTTCAGGACCGCAGACCTGAATTTCTTTTCATCTGTCGACTTCCAGCTTCTGCTAGGCTCTCTTCTGAGCTGTTTGACTGACACATCGAGGAAGATTACAACCGGCAGGTGGTCTGAATCGTGATCGAGACCACGGTCTACTTCACATCTGATAACCCGGTCGACTAGGCCGAGAGTGACCAGACAGAGATCAATCGTTGTCCGCCTGTTGTTCTCTTCGTACGTGATGGTGCCTGGTGCCAGAGTGTTTGTGAGGTTATAGTCTTCTATAATCTCGACGAGATCTTCTGCCTCTGCCTCTATTCGAGGAATATGGGAGCCTCCCCACATCTCATGGTGTAGGTTGAAGTCTCCGATCAGTATCTGATCTGCTTGCTGAGCTGAGTCGAGCACCCTTCGCAGTTGGGGTAGTACGCTCCGCCTATTTTCCGCCATTCGATTGGGGTTGTAGATGTTGTGCAGCTTGATCTCTCTCATCTCATCTCCTTGTCCGAAGGTTATCGTTACTGTGCATAGATCCCGACTGTGCGATTCGAATTGCCATTTTGAATGATCGAGGCGTTTGTTGATGTACAGACATACCCTTGCTGGGTCGCTGCCTTCATTTTGGGGGTAGCATAGATGGAACTGGTCTTTTGCCGGGTGGTGTGTGGTGTGCATGAAGGGATTGGCCCATGGTTCTTGAATGGCTAGGATGTCGAATTTCATTACCCTTGGGTCCCGTAGGAGGGTAGCCATGACGATGTCTCTCGATTTTCTGACGTTGTACTGTAGTATTGAGAGTGATTCCATGTGTCTCATTCGCGGTTGTCGACGTCCATGTTGTCCGCTTGGTAGGTGCTGTGTAGTCGTGCCGAGTTCGCATCGAGAGCTTCTAGTGCCCTTCTAGATGGCGTTATGGTTCTTTGGGGCCGCTGACTGCCCGTATTGACTGTGATTACGTTTTCGACCTCGTTCGGGGCGGCTGTGTTGGCTCCAGGATTGGCTCTCTTTTGCCCTCTCTTTGTCGGTGACCTACTTCTTCCTTGCCCGCTCTGCTGGTTGCGATCAGGTGCGAGAGATGGTGCTCCCTCCCGGATGGTTCGTCCGGTCGGTTCCTCCTGGACTCTCACGCGTGGGTTCGCCTGGCTAGCTGCCATGCTGCCTTGCGGCTCCAGGTGGTACCTAGGACGTGCGGCGTAGGCGGCCTTGACCTTGGCCATTTCCTCCTTCCTGACTGCACACTGGTTACTCCAGGCCTCGTGTTGACCTTTGCAGTTGGCGCACTTTCTGGGTACGCTCTTGTCAGACTTGACAGGGCAATCGCGGGACGCATGTTCCTGAGCGCAGTAGCCGCATCTCATCGTTGCCTTGCACTGGGTTCCTATGTGGCCATATCCTTGACAGCCGAAGCATTGCCTCAGTCGGCACGACCTATCGTACAGCTCGCACTGAAAGATCTCCCCTTGCCAGATCAGTCCCTCGTCGATAATTTTGTTGGCGTCTTGGGGTCTTGTGAACTCAATGATGATCGAGGAAGCATTCTTTGCCGCAGACTTCCTCGTGAGCCAGCCAATGTATTTTATCCCGGCACTCGGGATGAACGGCTTGTTCTCCTGGAGAATGATGTCTCTGATGTCCTCAAATTGGTTCACGTCCATCGAGCTGGTACGGATGCCGTGTACAAGAACTCCGTATGTTGGAATGCGCACTGCGGCTCCATTGCCGAGCCTGCGCTCCCAATCCTCAGCGAACTGTCGGAGCACCTC
>JBBEOF010000137.1:0-11796 GCA_037576055.1 Fusarium sp. M6JPR69
CAGGGCCATTGTTTACCTGCGGCCACTTAGGCGCCATCACGACAGATAGACGCGTTTTAGACGCGTTATCCGTAGTAATTGCCTAGTAAGATGCAGGTAAACTATAGGGAATATAAAAATGGACGCGTTTTCAAAAATGTGTTCTGAGCTGGTGGTGGTGTTTTTCGGTGACGCTCGATATGAATCGATCGATATGATCGTTTGTTTGTTTGTTTTTTTTGTTTGTTTTATTCATAGACTGTCCCAGCCGCCCTAGTGGCAGCTATGCAGCGTACGACTATAAGTACAGGTGCTCCCGCATCTTGGTTTCAGATCACAAGCTCGTTTTTGGTCAGAACTGCTTCCTCCTCCGCTCGGGCACGGTAGCTCCTCCACTAATAGTCTTCCTAACTGTTCTGTGTCTCTGACTTGTCAGGCCTTTCCTGGCCCGCTTCTGCTTCTGTATACCGATAATCACTCGTCTGCAGTAAATTGAGCACTGTGGATGGGGCGGGAGGGCCCCGTCCTGCGATGATCTTGGTTGCTTGTTCTGTATGTCTGCAGTGTGCTTCATTGAGTGCCGATGTGACCGTATGTGTGGCAGCGGAAGTGTCTGTGGCTTGCTCGTTGATGTGTTCCAGGTCTGTGTTGACTTGAGGCCGTGTAGACGTTGTTACAACAAAAGACGCGTCAGGACGCGTCTTGTGGAGTAACGGTCTGCTGGGGCACAGGTTAACTGTGAAGTTGCAAAATATATCGTTTCGAATTGAAGTACTGAGCTGTTGGTGGTGTTGTTGTCGTTGTGATGTCCATTTGTTGAGCACTAAGTCGTTCAACCACCTCCGTCGCAGCTCCCGCGCGTCCTCATCGATCTCGAAAACCGTAAACCGTTGTCGGGCAGGACAAATGGGGTATCCAAGTCCATTCTCCATCGTGGGGCGTACATGAGAGGGGCGCGACTCCCTCTACCGTACTGGGGCTGTAATGTTTGGTGTTTCGTGAGGTTCGAGATTGATTCCAACGCGTCGGTACGTCGGTGACAGAGTGTGGTCGTCGTCTTGGGGATGGGTTCTTTGCTGTTGGTGGTTGTAGCCATGTTGTTTTGGTCATATCCGTCTTTCTGCTCCGCGTCGCCGTCGCGTACTGTTCGAGCTCCGGCGCCGTAAACGATTGTCGGGCAGGACAAATGGAGTAACCCAAGTTCCATTCTCCATCGCGGTGCGTACATGGGAGGGGCGCAACTCCCTCTACCGTACTGGGGCTGTAATGTTTGGTGTTTCGTGAGGTTCGGAGGATCGGTTTTCGGCGCGTCGGCGCGTCGTAGAGAGGGGGATAATCGCGTCGTTGAACTCCTCTTGGCACCCAGAGACAGTCGAACCGTTTCTGAGAGTTCCCAGCGGACACCACGTGGAGGTGGGAGCTCGTCGTCCGCCTCGATCGATATGATCGATTTCCAACCCTGCACTCAACTTCGGACGGTTTCTTAGTTCCGACTTAATCTATCAATGTCAATCATGCATCGTTAATACTATGGAAACAGGAGATAAACGTTTGAATTGAACTCGCCATCGGCCAGCAACATGAGAGCCAGTGAGTAACTCTGGCTGCTATTTACCTCAGCATCCGTCGATGCAATTCGGAGAATTCAGCTTCCTCAAGTGGAGCATCGTTGAGTTTTGGTCCCAGTGCCGCTCAATGTCTTTTCTTTGCAGGCAATTGATTCAGCTACTGTGCCTCGGTCTGCGTTGACTTCTGTGAACTTGTATTGGGCTCGAGCTCATTGGCCCTCCCTCGATAAAGGTCTCAGATATGCCGACTACTTCTTCAAGCAGTTGCCTGGATGGTGAGTTAGAAGAGTATTCGTGCATTGTTTGCGAGTAACGGAGCACCTACATCGCTGCCCTCACATGGTCCTCCTGCAATAACATGGAAGCGACACCGTACTGCGAGTAGCATGCCTTGAGTCGGTTTCCGAGCAGCTTTCGACGGAAAGCCAAGCCCTTCAATGTTAGTCTCAAGAATGAGCCGATCGTTCTTGAGCAAGGCGAATACAAGACAACAAGGCCATGTCGCCCGAGAAACGGGGATTGTCGGTTCCGAGGAAGGTCTCATTAGTAAAGTCTTCCAGGGATGGGCACCTAGCAAGTATCTCCTCGGCTTCGTCAGGGCGGCCCATACGAAGAAGGAAACTCGACATGTTACTGTAAGACTTGCCGTTTCTGTCGCTGTTGGCCTTGAGCTTAAGACGAATTGCCCCTCGGTGTGCTGTGAAGGCGAGGTCCGATTCATCCATTTCACAGCGCTGGAGCCCTTTTCCGATTTCTAAATCTCCACGGACGGTTTCATTCATTTGCGGGTTGCTTGCGAGTTTATAGTAATATAAGCCTCTAGGCCGTTGCATCTGTACCCTATCGCTACTTTCTCCATTGATTCCCTATCCGGATTTGCGACACAAAATCGCGAAGTTCGGCAATGAGGTTAAATTGGACGAATAGAACCTCCTTAGGACTGCCTACAGGATCGTAGTCGACAGTCGCCGTGTTAGCTTGCGGATCATCTCCTTGATCGAGAGAACGGAGTCTCAAAGTGACGAGAATCACGTTGCTACCATCTCCGAATATCGCCACAAGATCGAGAATGAGCTTAAAGGAGGTCTGCCATGATGTTTTAGAGGTGATGGACGAGAAACTGGTTCCCACTGCTACTACAGGCCAGTCTAAGGTCCTCTATCATAAAGTGTATTTCTATTTACCGATATTCTTACCCCTTAGTCTTCCGGTTCCCCTGGGCTGGCTTCTTGTATTAAAGGAAGGGTGACTATCGTCGTTTCTTGTTGAATCCGCGTGGGGTGAACAGCACAATATTGCCATCAGTTCCGCCTAAGAGGCCTACGAGGTAGGCTCTATATCTAGTAATGCGGTCTAATCAGCTCTGTTAAAGATTCTTATCAATTAACTTTAGATCGCTACTAATATTTCTCAGATCGAGCTCGCCGCCAACCGCCCTTTGCGCCTAGGCGTTGGTCTGAACTACTGAGACTTCTACAACGAAATCCAGAACTCGCCCAATCGTGCCTACCACCTTTCCAAGCTGGCCGTCCATGATGCTCTTGCCGAGCTCCACTCCCTGCCTGAAGAACCATTTGGCAACTGCACATACATTATGCAACTCCTCCTTGAGAATCTGACTATTTAGATATCCAGAGATTGAAACACCAGGACCTCAGGATACGGCTCAGATGAGAAAGGTGGTCAAGGCGGCCTAGGTCGCAAGGGTACGTAAGAATACCTTGTCTGAATCATTTGAGGTCCTCGGCGGTGGCAGCATCAAGTGCGGCAAACTGCCGCTTGGGGCAGGTCGGGTAGTGGGGGCAGTGACACCCTCAGCCTCGGCGAGGGCGGCGTCGTTGACACTACCGAAGGGGTACCTGTCACGGAGACCCTCGATGGTAGACACATGCAGCACAGAGTCGCAGACTCGCAGATCGGCACGCATTCAGCCGCCATAGTACAAAGCAAAGATTTCCTCGGAGAGCCCCTTTCTGGGGTCGCTATGGACGAAACCACACCAAATACCGGGACCACTCCCCTTAGCTCTCGAGACGCTCTGCCTAACAAGCATGGTGCTGGGCATGTTTGTTGTTTGTGCGCTTTGCATGTGTTTGCTCTCGACCCGTCGCTTGACACGGTAGACTTTTCAGCCTATAAACTCGGGCAGGGGGAAGGGAAAGCCGGAACCGTAGAGATGAGAAGGGAGAATTAATTATCATCAGCCGACAGCAGTGGTGTGTGAGTGGATGAGTATGTGAGGTGGAGATGAGTGGGTTGTCCATCTGTATTACTAGACGTTAAGCGTGCATTAGTTTAAACGGTAGCGAGAGGTAGTAAAATCAAGGATGGATCGAGCTGGCAACTGAGACACTAGACGAGACGAAGATCAAACAAGGCCGTCTGTCATAGTTGTCAATCAGGTCCCTAGAAACCCCACAGCTCACCCCTGTCCAGTCGGTGCCACCAGCTCAGGCCAGGGGACGATCCATCCCAGACGGCCGGACGATCAGTCCGATGGCCCACAGGTGACGCAGCTGAGTCCGCCTCTGCCGTTGCCTACGAACTCGGCAATGGACTTCATCCAACTCCCCATAGCCTCCGTCGAGGTGCTTCGCTGCATGCGATGTGCCCGCTCCGTCGAGGCCACCTCCACCGACGACATCGGCGCCATGGGCATGGTTCGCATCGCCCATAATCTCTACTACTGCGAGCGCTGCGCCAAGATGGTGGGATATATATAAAGCAGTAGCTCTGGTGTGTTGGAGCTGGATGGCAAAGAGGTCCTGTCTGCTGGTGACTGGGATGTGGATACTATGTGACTAGATTGCATTATTCTGCTCCTTCACACACAACTCATACCTTTCAACGTCATCAACCCACATCTACATTATGTCTTTAATACACTTGTTGCAGCACAGACTGGACTGGCTCAAGGGTGCGGCTCTGCGACGGTTGATGGCAAGTGGCGCCAGGCTGTCGTCGACGCTGAGGGAACCCCACGAGGTAGAAGTCCCGCTGGCCGGGAGTACCGCGATCGAGCTAGTCGAACCAGTATCAAGACATGATTCAGGCCAAAACGACGAGATGGGGAGACAGGAAAAAAAGCACGGCCAGTCCGACCACCTCAGCCATGGCAAGCGATGCTGTTCTAGATGGAGGCTGCAGGTTTTGAGGGAGTCTAGCTTGCGGCTTAACAGCTTGAGATGAACTTGTGTGGATGATGGAGGGGATCTGTAGAGACTACTAGGGCGAGTGATAACGAGGTTTGAGCAACCGGCAGCGCGGCCGAGTTGTAGCTTAGACTCCCCCTACGCTGAGAATCGAAGGCAAAGCCGCGTTCGTGCATTTCAGAGATGAAGTTCGATACGTAGCAAGGCTGATTTACATGCCCAACGTTCTGGCTAGCAGCGCCTATTGTACTCAAAATTTATTTATTCAGTCAACATAAAAAGCCCTTATCGAATACATAAAATCGCTATTATATCTACAAGGGCATGCACCCGGGTACCAGCTCTAAGGTAGAGATGGTTTTGTGTGAGTTGGTGCTCGCAATCCGTCAGTATTTCACCCCAAGGACACCGGTTGACAGGGTTGAAAGCCACTCCACTCAATCCACTGGCTGCTCGAGTGGAGTGGGTAGATTATAATCCACTGAATATCTCAGTATAGTGGATCCACTGGAGGCTTTGGTGGATTATGGTGGATTGGGTGGATTGGCAAGTGCCTCTATTTGTAATGGTGAATCTATTCCCGGACCCCTTGCCCACCTACGTCCCTTGTTCCAACTTCCATCTCGTCTTGAACACTCGCCACCTCAGTAAGCCACTTTGTTGCCCACCCTTCAAGCTGTTGATCTGACATCTGAGCCCATTCGAGATCGACTTTTTCATCGTCTACCGAGATAAAGAAGGGATCTAAATCATGAATAATCCCTGCCCTCAGCCATGAACGCAATACCTGGCACATCCCGATAATCTGGGCTTCAAGTTGGTGGCGCAGAGGGTTCACCATCCGACCTGCTGCTGAGAAAAGACGCTCACACTCAGCAGACATTGGTTGTATCGTGAGAAAGTCAAGCGCCATTCGCGATAAGTTGGGATACTTGAATCGTTTCTCGTGCCAGTAAGCGAGAGGATCGTCGACGGAGCCATCGCCACTTTCGCAGTGCGTAATCCAATGGAGGTATTCGTCTTCGCCTGGCGTGAGGCCATCGTCACCTGCTTCTGTCGCTGTGTAGCGGTTTCGTTTAAGGTATTCCCGGAACGGATTGTCCGAAGTCTTCCGCCGCTTTAGAACTGGCTCAACGGCGGATGGCCTCTCTGTAGGTAAAGTAGCCTCCCGATATTCAAAACGCCAGACATCGTGAACAATTTTTTTCGCCTCGTCAATCCACTCGGGGCGGTCAGTCCAGTTGCGTTCAAACCATTTCCATCGGTATGCGGGATGGAGCGCCAGGCCAGTGTAGTACATGGGCGTCTCACTCAATGTGTCGTAGTACTCGTTTAATTTTTGCCAGCCCAAATTGACGTTGATCCTGAAGTGTTCAGGATCAGGGAAGTCCTTGGCGGTATCCTTGAAGCGTTCAAGCTGCTCGAGAAGGAATTCGAAGCCTTGAATCACGTCCCAAATATTGCCATAGGACCCAGTCCACCCACGCTTCCGCTTGCGGATCTGGCCGTCGCCTTCGAGCATCTTGATCGTGGCTTCGTAGTAACCAAGGATTTGCGCAAATAATTCGACCACCTCCCAGTCCTTGTCGGATAGCTGGTTCTCTGGCTGGCAAATAAAGGGCAATGTGAGCGACTTCTTAGGGCCACCCCTCTTGGTCTTGTTCTGTTGTTCGAAGTCGATTCGATGGTGGGCAACAAGTCGCTCGATATAGTCGCGAAGCAGTAGAGCTCGTCGTATCATATACAGCTGTGACAGCCATCTGGTATCGTTGTCCAAAATAACATCCAGCGGCTTTCTGGCCTTGAGTTTAGGGTCAGACGACTTGGTGAAGGCTTCTTGTTGAATGCTGCGAAGCATACCAGTCAACAAGTCAGATGTGTGGATAGCTACCACAAGATTGTGCAATTTGCCAGCTGGTCCCTTCTTGCGCCAAATCAAGTGTTCTGCTTCAGTAAGAGGCTTCGCCCCTGACAGACGCCGCTCAAATGCATCAGCATCATGGCCAAATAGAATGGCTTTGGCGGAGAGGTTTAAGGTATGCCCAAAACAGCGCCCTCGCCTACGAGCCCCTACGAATCCGAGCTCTCCGCCGATAATCTCCATGGCGGTATCGTTGTTTTTCGCGTTGTCAAGCGTGAAATAACCAATTTTGTCTTGGATCTGGTACGATTCAATTACGTCGAGGATTTCGGCGGCGATATTGGGTCCTGTATGCCTAGCGCTAAGTTCGGGGAGCCCAAGCATAATCTTGCAAGGCTTGTTGTCTTCGTCCCTAAAGAAGCAACAGATACCATATAAGGCGTGTCGGTTTCCAGACCGCCAGCCGTCGAAGGACAGGTGGATAAGGCCAGGCGCCTTGCACAAGACCTCTATCACCTTCTGCTTGTGTTGTTCGAACGCGGCGACGATCTTTTCTCGAACCGTTGTGTGGGTAATATTGGCTTTACGAGCCGAAACTGACGGGTTCAAGTAATCGAAGATAGCTTGGAGCTCCGTCTCTTCAGCAATAGAAAAGGGGTGATTCTTGGCCACGATCCAGTCGATCAGAAGCCTCCGGAAGTGTTCCTTGTCGAAGCGCTTGATAAGGCCGTTCGCAATTGCTTGTTCTCGAGGGTCGTGTAGATCGAGTTTCAAGGATTCCGCGAGAGTCCGCTGCCCGGCAGGCCTTTTGCCCTTCGAATTCGCCTTCTTTTCAGCAGTTCCTTTGGTCATTCCAGGCGGGGCGCGAATCCCGTGGTCGTTGAACAGATGGTTGTACGCGTTGTGAATGCCATCAGCTTCGAAATGACGTGGATGTGGGGTATTCTTGCGAATACACGCTCGGCAAATCCATCTGCGGTCGTCTTCCTTTTGGATGTCATATCCAAATTGCCAGGCCCAACAACGCGTCTCTCTGGATCGCTCAGAGAACGCCCAGCCTGGGAAATGCCTCCAGAGCGTACGTTCGTACTGTTCATCGCTTGCGGAAGAGGTCGTCAGGGTCGAGACAGGGGTCGAGGTTGAATGGGTAGGATACGGCGTCGGGCAGGGCGTTGATTCGGCAGCGGACCCGAAGCCGCTGTCGGGAATGTCGAAGCAGGAATCAGGCGAAGTCATGGTAAAATAATCTCTTTATCATGTCGAAATCGCAAAACATGGTGCAGTGGTGGGTCAACAACTGGTCGTCGGGTTCAGGTAAGCGCGAATTGACGCGTCCAACGGGGCCAGTTGGCACGATATGCCCTTATCCTGCAGATGTTTCAGATACTTGCCTTTCGAGCTAATTTGCTGTGGACAAGCACGTAGCGAGTGTCACATTGGGGTCGGGTATTAGATAAGTCCCTAACATCCTTCAAATCACGAGCTTGACGCGCGTAGTATCGCTTGCAATTTTTCGCGCAGTATTGAGATATTGAGGAATCTGGACGCGTTTTTTGAGTCAGCTTGCCGGAAGTTATTTAATGGTATAAGTGTTGTATTATAAATCCAAAATATGGACAGTCGAACTTGATATGCGCTGGATATGTTGGTGAGCAAACGGGAAAAAGTACAAGTATTGACGGCCCTAATGACAATATGGCGCTCACGGAGCAAATCTTAAGTATATCATATCTATCGAGACTTATGTCGTCCCAATGAGAAAGCCCAGGACATTCGAATGGTACCTATTGTATGCATTCTAAAATTGCGCTGTTCAGAAGCTTCATGGTGTTTTTGACATAGGGTAGCAACGTTGCCAGTCTCTGTTAGAGGCATTCTGCCAAAATATATGGGCGCCCTTTAACTACCCCACTTCTAATCCACCCAAATCCACCCAATCCACCCACGACATGGTCGAGTGGATTCGGTGGATTAGCCAATCCACTGGGATTTTGCCAGTGGAGTGGCAGTGGAATCCACGAGTGGATCCACTACGTGGATTGGGTGGAGTGGCTTTCAACCCTGCCGGTTGATGAGGTCTTTGCCATGGCCGGGCCGATATTCGCAAGTGGACAGCTGGAAGGGCTCCTCCTTTTCTCTCGGGACGGCTCAGGCCTGGCCGTACTGGATCGATGAGCGCGGATCAGACGTGCTCGCTTTCTTGAAAATGCATGGGATTGCGAGGGGCCGTGGATTCTGGGGACTCAAGTCGATGGCAACCGACCCTAGCGGCGGTTGGGCAACTATTTCTTGAATTGACGACAGATGAGCCAAAGCGAGGATTAATTGCGTCGGAGATTACGCGGTTGGATACGGTTAAACCCACTCTGGGTGACTATATACACACGATCAGGTTTATGGAGAAGGATATCGTATTGCAACCAGGTAAGGACAGCGGCATTACTGTGCTTAATTGACGAAGGCTCCCACATGTCAGCCATGAGCAGGTTCTCACTTCGCCGCAGTCTAGGTTCTTGAAGCGTTTATAGACAATGAGGATGTGTGAAGGTCTTGGGCTCAAAGATGTCGGTAGCCGCTATGTTCATTCTCAGCCGAGGACGTGCCGGGCTTCATCCAAAGCAAGGGGCTCTTTATCAAGGAAGATGCTGCGGTAGGGTGAGTCGCACCTACACGCCGCCAATCAAGCTGATGAAGAAGAGTTAAAGATGTCGAAGAAATGGGGTATGCCGGCATTGCGTCATACGCATCTGGGAATAGATGGGATTATGAGACTACCGTCAGGATGGAAGAGGGCGGGCTGTCGGATTGCCGAAAACAGTTGTTATGATAGAATCTTACATTTTTATAGAGCTATTCTGGATATTCGACTCGGCTTCAGTATACTTAGTGGCTTCGTCGTCACTACAGAGGCAGAACTCTCGTTTTGGTCAGAGATGGAATTGCCAAACTCGAGTGAGGTCAGGGCAAAAGCCGAAGAACGGAAGCACAAAAGGTACAAGATCAACTGCGCATAAAATTTAGAGTAAAGTAGAGCCAATATGATAGTCTTCCCTCTTAGTGAAAGCGCACCAAAACCACTTTATTTAGAAGAGACACAGTATCAGCATTGCGCAGACACTAGGGAATATCACTTTCATACGCATATACGACCATACCATGGGTGATACAAACCAGGTTTCAGGAAGATACACCCACCCTTACGTTACACCCAGGTATAAAAAAACTCCTTGAACCCGCTCAGCAATCACACTCTCCTTCTTCTCCCGCAGATCAAAGGCGTTTTCTCCCAGCGTCCTACTACATCATGGCTAGCCAATTCAACAGTGTGCCTGTGGACTCATGGCTCGGGTTGCCCAACTTCGACAGTACAACAAATGCTAGAGTGATCGGTAGCACCCTGCCTACGACCTTGGACTCCAACCAAGGACAAGGACAGGCGTTGCGGGGTCAGCCAGGCGACGAGTGAGTTTAGAATTGCTTGTCCGTGCCATATTTTGACAAGGCAAAGACAGGATACAATCACCCGCCTCATCAAGATTGAGACCATGCTCAAATGGATCTATGACAACCAAATCAAGTTACTCGAGAAATACATTGGCATCGAACAAAGAATAGAGACCATGAGAAAGAGCCTCGAAGAACAGGGAGAATGTATCAAGGACTCCCTCGATCACATTCTTATAAATAGCGGGAGCAGATGATGCGGGACTGAGGGCATGCGAGTTAAACAGAGTATGCTACTACGAAGTATTGGCGAAGATGACACAGACCCAAGCGAGGATGAGGCAGACGGGTTCACGGGCGTGGCGGATCTAAGCAAGTATCCATAGGATTCGTGGGGAGGGCTGATGGGTGGGTCTGATAGCATGTGTGTTGTATCGTGTTTCTGTGCTTGGAAGTATCACGGGTTTAGAGAAATAAAAACAGTCCGCTCGGTTTCTCATTCTCGAGGTCCACCCCAGGCAAGGAACAGGGCCGACAATGGAGCCTATGGTGACCTGCCAAGGCGTCACCGCCGACGGTCTAGACCTTGAGGGCGACCAACAACTTTGTGAGTGTTGCAGAGATGACGAGTTCGATGACAAGGAACGCCCGGTGTGTTCTGTCCGTTCCGTCAAGGGCGCGGCACCTCGGAGCCAAGCCTACTGGCCTTGGGCATCTGCAGGACCGGTGCCTGAGGGGCTTCGATGATGGTGGGGTGGCGACATCGATCCACTGGAAGCAATGGACGAAGCGGTCATTGACAAGTGATGGTTGGGCCCCCGAGTGAGTTCGCCCATTAGCTTAGTTGGGTTCTACCGTTGGTTTGCGGGATTAAGAGGATACAGGACTCGACCTAGACGCTAAGTAGCAAAATCAGACCACTCTTAAGGCCCCAGCAAGGGAGCCTTCTGGAAAGAATTACCTTGCGAGGATAGCCATCAAAGGTTTAGCAGGGAGTCTCGTCCTCTTCTCTCTTCAGATAGGCTACGTCACTCCCCGCCTTGATTTAGCATAGCTCCCTCTAGACAGTTTCCCTCTTTATGATGAATCCAAGCCAGCGTGACTCCCCATTCACCAGGCCGCTCATCCTTTGATATCGCATCCCGCAGACACACATGCCGGCGGGATCGCTGCAGCACCTGAAACCAACCGTTGTCGCTACGATGGAGAATTGGAGAGGCCGAGAATTCAAGCTTCAATGGAACATGAGCTGATGTGTCACATCTCGGGCGGATGAGGGGCCCTTAGGGTCAAGGGTTCTGGCAGCTTAGCAGGTTGTTCTGGATAGACTCCCAACCCATGCTCCATATATTGCCTATTAGCCCATGACATAGCCGTCCAGATGGTCTTTGTTATCGCCGCGTGCGCGTTCCGCCATCTTGGACTACGCCTCTTAATTGGCTTGACCAGGGCTCTCTGCAGCTGAAACCGACCGGACAATTTCATAGTTTCCCATTAGAGAGAGAGCGGCCTAGCGAGGTGTATATACAACTAATTCGTGTTCTGATGGGCCATGGGGCATGGGTTTGGGAGAGGAATGACCTTCCACACTGGGTTTATTCCACGCAATACGAGCGATGACACTCATCTCCCAATCCATGAACCTGTCGGAATTAATTTTGCAACTACCTGCAGTGGCTGAGGTCTGGACACACACTGTCTCGTTATCCAGGTTGGTGGCGTTGGCTAAATCAGCCAAGAAACGGCTCCGCTAGCGCCCTGTCGCCTGAGCGCTTGGGCCAACTCTTGTCTG
>JBBEOF010000138.1:0-11762 GCA_037576055.1 Fusarium sp. M6JPR69
TAATTTTAATTAATTAGGTGACTTGTTGTGTTTTTCTGGTGATTCCTATTTTAAAGGTTAAGATTTTTGGTGCACTCACTTGTCTGGTGCACTCGCTTATCATGTACGTTATAGAAGAGCATAAAAGCTAAATATAATAAGTTAATAATTTTACAGATATGTAAAACTAAGAAAGTTAGATAGTACTAGTTATATAATATAATAGTAAATAATATTAGTTTATAGTGAGTTTATTTATATTGTCTTTAATGTTTATATACCTGTCTAATAGAAATATCTACCAGCTGTTTTAGAAAGGAAGACTTGAGTGGGCGTCTAATTAAGAAGACTAACATCTTACAAAGGATGACGGAATCCTTTGCCTAAAACAAGAATATCTGGTCCGTCATCTTTGCAACGGCTCCGGGCTCCTGAAAGCCCAAAGACACCAGGGCCTTCTTAGAAGCAGCAATCATGCCGGGGGGTCCACAGAGCATGATCTTCGTATCCGGCGCGCAATGGGGCAGCTTCTGCTTCATGACGTCGGCCGTCACGTAGCCCTTTCCGTAGGCCCAGTTCTTGGGAGGATTGTCCAACATGAACCAAAGGCTGAAATTCTTGGGATACTTTGTGGCAAAGGTTTCGAGTTCCTGCCTCAGCAAGATGTCCTCCTCTGACCGATTGGCAAAGATCAGCGACACCTCGGTGGTATCTCTGTCGTCCTCGCAAATGGCGCGAATCACCTGGAACATAGGCGTGATACCTGTTCCTCCCGCAATCATGCCGATCTTCTTGCATAGCCCACGCTGGTATCGCATTGGTCCCTTGGGACCACGGAAGAGGACTTCATCTCCAGGTTTGAGATTGGCGAAGAACCCTCCCGTGAGCGCACCGTCAGGGTACACTTTGATGACCAGCTCCAGGACGCCAACATCGAGATTATTCGACGTGGGCGTATAGGACCTCGAGACAGACTTTCCGTTGACAGTGGCCTTGACAGCGACGTGCTGGCCAGTCGGCAGTCCGACGACGTCGGTCTTGTTGGGCAGGTGGAAGACGTAGCGATAAACGTTGGGCGAGAGCTTGTCTATGCGGTGCACCTTGAGACCCTTGTACTCCTTGGGGTTTAAGAAGCCCGCAAGCATGTGAGGATTGGCGCGCTCGACGACGCGGCACTGCTTCCGATGGGGGGGGAACTTTGAGAAGCCTGACTCGATCTGAAGGAATTGGGACAGCTTGCCAGCAACTACACCGGCTGTAACGACAGACAAGGTGCCAGCGGCGACGAAACCCACGAGAAGCGGGTTCCGGGTTATGATCTTGGAATCTGGCGATACAACCAAGTCTGAGACGGAGATCTTCTTCAGTACCTCTGCTGCCCAGGACCTGCTCATGGCGGCATTGTAGCAGGATGCACCTAGCAAGGCAGAGCCCAAGGCCACCTTGACCGCGACGGAGGGCAGGGCAGAAGAGGAGGACGGCTTCTTGGGTGGTGGGGATGGAGTCTGCTGAACCAGCTTGAGCGACTCGGGACGCTTGAACTTGTCGCCTTCGGCAGAGTGGCCAATGAGATAACTTGCGAGGATCTCGTCAGCATCTTCAGAATGCCCAACATCCTCATATGCTGCTGTGGCATCTGTGCCGGCGACATCGATGAGTAGGTCACTGCCGCCGGGATGGTCCCTGACATAGTCGGTGACGTTGTAGACTGCGGTTCTGGTTAGAGTGTCGCTCCAGACATGTTGAAACAAAGGAGAACGCACCCTTCCCATGCACGGTGATCCACAGGTCTTTCCTGTTGTTGTGTGCAGCAACTTCAGTCGCCGTAAAGCTAGGTAGATCTGACATTGCGAGATGAGGAATAATACGAACACAATGACTGTTTGACTGCGTTGATGTTGATGTTGACTGTCGGCGACAGGAAAGTAAACTGGGCGTCAAGTCTTCTTAATACCCATAAATGACAGGCTTCAAGGGGAAAAAAAAAAACAACGTCATGGCCCTGCGACAAGTTAGTCCACGGCAGTCTCGGATTCCTGATTATGATTACTCATTCCGAGGCGATATCCTTCTTTTTCCCGCGCCTCAGAAGTGGCGATACCTCGGTAGGCTCCACCCCTATCTTGCAGTAGCGTGCGTCATGACATGGAATGATCGGGAAGACCCGTCGCGCTAGATGCCCGGCTGTCCATGCCGGCCAACCATCAGTGAGGCATTTCAAGGCCCACGGGACCCAACTGCCGATGTCAAGAATTGCGGGGCTCTAGGATATGTCTAGCCAGTCGGAAAGATAGCTATTTATCATGCACGTGGGATTAAGTGCCGCGGAATCATGGCAATTATGTGTCCTGGTCAGTAATGCTGTCATTGCCACACCGGCCACGCAGACATAAAATGCTCGGGCCTGGGAATACAGATGAGTGTTCGTGGCAACTCTTCAGTCCTTTGATTTGTGTCTTACTTTGCATTTTTCTTCATCAAAGTTGAATCGTCAAGACGCCTGCCAATATGCCTTCGCAATCATTCTACTTGCTCGGGGAGGACCCAGCCTCGGCGCGAGAAATCGAGTTTGACGCGAATGTTAGCATGGACAGTCTTCGACACTTGATCGCATCTCACTTTGCGATTGTTGTTCCCTCAGGTGAAAACGCCTTTTCCAGCAATGTGCCAGAGGGAGGAGAAGCAATACTGACCATGAGCTCTGTTAGGCATCGGCTTCCAATCCAACAGCAGCGCTCTCCTGGACGTCTCGCAAGTTATCTCGTCCAAGGAGAAGGTAGCCATCACCATTGATGGCAACGGAGTCCGCGATATCCCTGGGCCTCCTGGCTTGCCCTATGTCGGCAACTTTTTTGAAGTCTTCCCCGACCATCTCGGCAACCACCAACGTCTCTTCGAGCGCTACGGGCCCGTCTTCAAGACAACAAACCTTGGCCGCACTGTCTATCATTCCAATGATCCAGATGTCGCTGCCATCGCCTTTTCCGAGTCCGACTTTTTCACCAAAAAGATCAACGAGGATCACCCGCTCTACGGGGTCAAGGTGCCCGCTGCTGGCATCTTTTTGGGCGACACCGACACTCCTGAGTGGAAGGTTACGCACAGGTTCCTCCCTCCGGCCTTGGGGCCTAAGGCTGTCCGCCATTACGCGCCTACAATGCAAAAGACGGTAGAGGATGCATTCGCCGTCTTTGATGAGCTAGACGAGCGTGAGGAGTCTTGGAACGTCTACCAATACATGCTGAAACTGGGATCTCAAGCCGTGGCCAAGCTTACGCTTGGCACGGATCTCAAGCATTTCTCGGCCGTGGATGCGCCTCTGCATGAGATCGTCGAAACTATTGCGGAAGTGCTTTCGCTCAACAAGAAGGTGACATCCCGGGGTAACTGGTACGCCAGTCTCCCATTCGGGGAACCCCAGGCCCTCAGGACGAAGAAGGGTCGCATGGAACAGTTAGTTGGGGAGCGCATAAAGACTGCCGAGAGCGGTGGCATCGCGGATCTGCCGCTTCAAGACGCGGCCCTTCAAGCGGCCAATATGGTTGGTAAGTCGTTCTGTATTTTCTTGCATCTTTATATATTAGCAAAAAGATGAGAGGGGGGAAGAGGAACCAAACAGACAAAAACTAACACTTCCGTGGCTAGATTATGCTGTCCGTGCGGTTGACAGCAAGGGTGAAAAGTTGCCCAAGTCAAGCTTGACCTGGGCCCTCATTGTTGCTACGGCCGCCGGCTTCACCACAACTTCATCCCTCCTGTCGTGGCTCATCTACGGTCTCGTGACCTATCCAGGCGTACAGAACAAGCTGGTGCAAGAGCTGGTCGACAACAATTACACTGAAGACATGGTACTAACGGCCGACTTCACCGAGCGCCTTGTTTACATGGATCATTTCATCAAGGAAACCCAGCGCCGCCACAACCCTTCATTCCAGCCGGGCCGAACCGCGAAGGTCGACCTCATCCTGCCGGGAGGCTTCAAGCTCCCAAAGGACTCGGTCATCATTGTGGCTCTTCACCACATCCACAACAACCCAGACCTTTGGAACAACCCGAACAAGTTCGACCCGGATCGCTGGAACACTGATGAGGTCAAGAACCGACACAAGGCGGCATATCTCCCATTTGGAACTGGCCAGCGCATGTGCATCGGGTTTAACTTCGCCTTGCAGGAGATCAAGATCTTCTTACCCAAGCTCATCTATCGGTACAGGTTCAGGAAGGACGGGACAGAGACCATCGACTATGATCCCATGTTCCAGCTTATCAGACCTAACAATCTGTACGTGCGAGCTGAGAAGCGCAGCAAGTGGCCTCCCAAGTCAAGTGCCGCTGTCGTCGCCTAGACTACTAAGTAAAATGTCATTGTGTTTCAAGTAGACATATTCTCATCTTTAAATAGATATTTAGATTGTTCTTAGCTTTCCTTATTATTTATATTCTCTCTCTTATGTATTGCTAGTATGGTAAATAACTAAAATATATATATATATATATAGATATTAAATTACTATTTACTTACTAGGCTAGGACCTTAAAATTAAAAGTAATATTATAAGAACATTTATAAAGTACTCTTAGTAAAATAAAGTAATAAAAAGTAATAAAATAAAAAAACCCTAGTATAAATAACATATTTATATAGGAAGTATATTAAATAAGTAAGTATACTAATATAAAATTTCTAAGTATTTATTTTATTATTATTACTTTATAATAACTTAAAAGGAGATTAAAGTAACCTAATTATTTCTAGTAATATAAATAATAAAGGCCTAATACCTAAACTAAGTGACTTAATAGGCTTAGATTAATAAGCTTTATTACTATATTATATATAGCTTTAATAATACTATAACTACTAGCCTTAACTAATTCTACTTATAATAAATAGTAAAATAACCTAGCAGTGTTACTACCTGCCTTAACTAACTCAATTTAAGATAAATAGTAACCTAAAGGCATAGACTGCCTCTCTTAACTAACTCTATTTAAATTAAATAACTTATCTCTAGACTAAATAAAAAGTATAAAAACCCTAAAGAGATTTAGCTTTTTATCTAGTAAGACCTTTTAATTACTTAATAAAGCTAATAAAGAAGATTACTCTCTCTAAGTATTATACTTCTAAGAAGTAATACGTTAACTATAAATATCTATATTGAAGTATAATAGTTACTAGTACTTACTTACCTTTTTATATAGTCTTTTAGCTAGCTAATAATAATAGTATAACTAGTGCATATAAGAATAAGCTCTTATATAAGAAAGAAGACTTTAAAATGGTATTTAAAGAGATACTTATTAATACCTATTATAGACTATAAAAAAGAGTTAATGATAAGCTCTTTAAGTCTATATAATTTAGTATTTCATATTTTAGGTATATATTTATTAAATTAAGTCAGTTAAATTTAGCTGTAATGTATTTCTTATTTTTTACAATATGCTATGAAAATATAAAAACTTTTATTAAGTAGTTTAAATTAATAAAAAGCTTATTTTATTATATAACTTCATATAAAAGCAAGGAAAAAAATACTAACTTAATATTTTAAAATATTATTTTTTAGAGTTTTAAATAATAATATATATAGCTTATAAGAAATAAAGTTATTAGTAAATCTTAATATAGTATACAATAACTAAATATATTATTAATATATTAGGTTTTATAACTAGTTAAAGAGAAAATAGAGGTTATTACTATTAGAATTCTATAGACTTGGGGGGATTAGAAATAAGATTAGTATTTAAGGCTTAAATAGATTAGTACCACTTAGGTATATAAAATTAATTTATTTAATTAAATTACTGATTAAATTTATAGTTAGATATATAATATATAAAGCTTATAAATATAAAGTATATTATGAGGTATAAGATAATATATATAATGCAGGGTTATAGCTTAACAAGAGTTATTAAGTTGCGAGTTATATGGAGGGTACTAAAAGCTATAATATATACCTAAGTATATAGCTTATATCAAATATAAGATAATTAATATATTAGTTAAAGTATAATATATATAGTAATAGTTAATAATATTACTTTTAATATTACTAATAGTTTATTAGAAATATAAACTAATTTTATATAATAATTATATTTTTATATTTTATTTTATAATAATTACTTTTTTAAAAAATATATATTTTAAGCTTTAAACATTATTTAATAAAACTTGAAACTTAATAAACATTAATTAGTAATATATTACACTTAATAAGGTATTAATTAATTTTATTTTGAATATTACAAAATTAAAACAGAAATCTTTATAAATGTATAGTAAAAATATATCAAATATTTAATATAATTAAGAGATCTAATTATTTTAAGATTAAATACCTTACTTATAGTAATAAGCTATTTAATTTAAATACAGTTAGTTAAGAGAGGTATCTTATATCTTTAAGTTATTTAGTTTTTTAATTTAAGTAACGTTAATTAAGGTAAGTAATAGTACTATTAGTCTTACTATTCATTATAAATAGAGTTAGTTAAAGGCAGTAGTTATAGTATAAAAATATACTAATTATTTATTTAACTATAAATTAATTAAAATATTTAGATTATTTAAGACTTATCTTATTATTAATTTAATTACTTTAAGTTATTATAATAATGTAATTACTTAAAAGATTATTATCTCAGTATTAATTAATAAAATAATATTAGCTTATATTAGTAATAAATAATAAAATTAATTAATGATTTATATTAATTATTTAAATAATTATAATTTATAATTCGAAAATACATTAACGTACATGATAAGCATATGTCACAGACAAGTATGTGTCTCAGTAAGATTTTCACCTTAAATCGCGATTTTTAAAAAACTTTTAAAAACGGAAATTAGTTGAAAAATAACCTAAACTTTAGGAATAACTTTCTTAGTAGTATATAAAGTAAGCTTAATTTTTCTAAGATTTTTAAAAAAAAACTCCTATTAAGTTATTAAGAAAAAATATATTCGCACTGTTTTTTTAAGCCTTTTTTTACTTTATAAGCTAGATAATTTTTTGAAAATTCTAGAAAAAATACTAACTTTCTAACTATTTACTAATTAGGTTAAAAATGCTCTTTTTAAGTTTATAGCCATTTTATTGTAGTTTTTAGAAAATCTAGCTTTTTTACTTTTAGCTGCACAGTATTAGTGTGACACATACTTGTCTGTGACATATGCTTATCATGTACGTTAGATAAGCTTTTTATAAACTACGCTCCTAGTTGGTAATTTCAATCCTGTAACCATCGTGGCTGATTGACACACGGCCGAAGCTTTTAAAACCAAAAAGAAGATTCCCCGGCCCTAGGACGTCTAAGAGCGCAACTGTGGTACGGATTCATTCTACTCTTAAGGCAGTTGGCGGCTGAAAGCCTTTCAACTTCAGTCTTACTAGTCATATAAACAATACGTATATTGGCAATATGTACCCCCTTGCAATATTATTGTTTTTGTCAAGATGTGATATTAATACGACATTGCTTCCTGCCGTATCCAAGCCATCCACTAAGCGTCCATTGTCACAATCTCAACTCGTTCATGCCTACAATTCGTCGTCGCACCTTCGTCAACTGCGGGCCATGCCAACGCGACGCTCTCCTCCGCGTCCCTCTCTAATTTTGAGGAGGATGGTCGCATCGTTGCCTTTTCGCCAACCACACTGCGGCTGTGTCGCATATCATCACTAGGTTCGTGCGACTGGATATAAATCGTGGCCGTACTTTGGGGTCATATATCTAGTTTCACATCCAGATTATCCCATTAAGGATTCCAATCCTAAGGATATGAGCTTAAATAGCTATAGCAGAACACATAGATATTCAATTTCCTTTGTTCTTTACATAATTCTCATAAATCGACTAGTGCCATCAATTATCCCTATGGAGCCAATTGTCTAATAGATATCCATCGGGGTGAGCCACCTCCGCTAACGTGAATACATGAGATCTGTCCCCAAATTGGAGTAACAACACCGCGAAACTCCCTTGCAATTCTGCTGCGCCTCGCACCTTATGAAACACTTTCATAGAGGCTTTCGCAAAGAATTGCCTCAAGTAAGCCATCAACTACTTCCTCATCCGCCATGCCCTCTAATTCTGGACCAGGCTTAGCCTGAGAGTCCGAACCATGGCAGCCCTTAGACACGACATTCTCCTCTTTTTTGGCGATCGGGCTTTCCGAGTTTTCGATTACGCTGTTTAAACCTTCGGATTTGTTCCAAAGACTCGTGATCGGTTGGCTCAACGACAGGTGCTCGGCACTTGCCCTCTTCCCTTCTTGATGCTGAAAGGTCCCACGGTCCGTTAACTGGTGAAAGGCAATCTCATTTTCGAGAGTGTTAATGAGACAATCATCAAGTTCGAGAGCATGCAATTGCGTTCGATTACGCAGCACGCTATCAAACGGTGAAGCTTGGCTTGCCCATTGGAAAAAGGGGTTCCGACTTTCAAGGCTGGGGCGACCTTGAGACAGCTCCTTCAAAGGGTTTTGGTTAAAGGAGGCCATGCCTCTGAGTTTGACCGGTAAATCTGCGTCTTGGGCTAGTCGACCTTTGCTGAGGCTCAAATCCAATACCAAGACTAGGCGAAGGTATGACCTAGGTTGGGAGGCGAAGATATCTACCCAATTGATACTTGAGCTTTTCCTTTGTGACCTCGAACTGTTCAGTTGAGCGAGGTTAATAATATGGCGAACAATCGCAGTGATCCAATCGACGCCGTCAAATCGGGCCCAGTATGCTCTCATAAATTCAACAAGGACATTGAATTGATGTTGTGTTGCCGTTGAAGACTGGTGGATGCCCTCTATCCCTGGCAGCGATAGCTTTTTGTCAAGAATGTTGAGTATTAGTGGTAAGGCACTGAAACCCATAGCTGAGTGAGGCATCCACTGGGTAAGCTCTAGGCGAAGTAGGTCTTTGTGGCATTCGGTAACGTCCGAAATCGCGTCTTGCAGTTCACGTCGCATCTCCGAAATCCTCGATGGTTCCTTGGCGAGCGGGAAAGCCATGTCAGTGCCTTCTATGTCCAAATAGAGCGCTTCGTGATGGCATAGAACGATGCGAGCTGTGTGGTAGTACATGTACATGAGGTTCATGTATAGAGGGACTGAATCATGCCCACTGGTTTGCTCGGTTTTTGGCAATGTCTCGAGGTCAGCGTGACTGTGAAAATTTCGCAATTTCGAGGCAGCCACTAAATGCCATTCTCTTAAACCTGATTTGCATCCGTAAAGCTGAAGCAGAGTGTTGTCGTGCCCCTGCTGTGTCAAATGTTGATTGCCATTTGGTGGATATACAAGCATCAAAACATCAGTGAGTTTGATAAATAGTAGAATCGATTGAGAGAGAATCTCGGCAAGTTTCCACTTTGTGGAGGGACAGTAGACTTTCGATTGCCGAAGCTCATCTTTCAGGTCGTTCGAGTTTAGAGGACCGTCGCTCAAATTGAATTGCTCTTTGGTGATTTGTACTGGACGTTTGAGTAAGAGGCCCATAGAGCGGTCTCGAATGATGCAACACCACCAGAGTCTTTTTAGGACATTTCGCTGTTTTGAACACGAGGCTGATGCCATGGTTGTGTAGAGATGCGCTTCGGCGAGCTTGGCATTCTCGATGGCGAGACTTAACCAAATGGTATTTGGTTTACCTGAAGACGATAGAGATGCTGTCGAGAGAAGAATGGAAGTCTGAGCGAGAATCAAAGGTGATGATTCGCTTTCAAGGTCATAAAGAAGTTTGGTGCGTCGTAGGAGTTTAGCCCGCATTGATCGGAGATCCGAGTAACCAAGAGCCCGGACAATAGACTGAGAGACAAACGTGGAAGCCGCAAATAGCATTGCCTGGAATAGCAGTAGAGCGATAGGCTCCTTAGGTGAGTGACTGCGCTTATTATCGTAAAGGTCCCAAAAGTCACCCTCGTTGACTACTGGTAAGATTGGATGAACGTGAAGAAAATATTGTTGTACGAATTCGTCAAGTAGAGGTCGGATCGGCACTTTAAGACAGCCTTGGAGCTCAAGAAAACTGAAATCCTCTTGTGGAATTCGATGAAGGTTTGTAATCGTGAGGAATGGGTAATGGCAATAGACTACTTCGGAGGATATCGAGGCGCCAGTGGTGGTAGGCCGTTGAGAATGAAAGCCGGGCAAGGGATCGTCGGATTTGGGCGGAAACCCAGAAGGGTTGCATGTTGGAAATATGTCTTGTGAAATTACCACCTCTGTCTGATCAGCAAACGGGGGACGGTCAGTATGCCTGGGAAAACTTACCATCGAGAGAATGCCCATCAGATGAGCCCCAGACCAAGTTGTGAGGCCACTTGGGAGTAGCGTTCCGAGTGATATTTTCATTCTTGTCGTGACACCGCACATCGGCCAGTATAAACTCCCGTGTATCATTTGAAATGGGAGTAGGCTTGTCGTGAGGGAAGTCGTCTTTATCGGCAGGCAGCAGCTTGGCAGCTATGTCAATGTCTTGAGTGTCGCTCATTTGCGCATCGACTGGCAGAATTGCCTGAGTGTCATCCCTAAGTGTATCTTGGGCTCGGCGACTGCGGATTTTATGAGCGCACGAGAGGCTTTTTGCATCGAACGACAAGTACTCACGACTTTGATGTTCTCCTTGGGATAAGGCAACGCTCGTTGTCGAGACAGCAGTTTGTGCAGGGGCTTCCCCTTTGAGAGACGTCGCAGCGAACTTTGCGGGCCCTGCAGAGTAGACATGCCCTGCTGGCTCTCTTGCGAGTGGTTCTTGGGAGCACCTTTTTATGATCTGGCTTTGACGGTTTGTCTGTTTGAGTACTAGCTGGGTCCATGCTGGGCAGGCGAGCTGGTTTCGTTCTCGATGAATGGTTATTGGACGGTGATTATAATGGCGTGATCTGGGGTGAGTGAGGTGGAAGAGATTGAAGGAACAGAAGTGAAGGTTATGGATCCGGAGAGCGGGACAGATAATCATTCCCATATGGAGAACCTGGGGTCTCGATCGATTACCCCGGACGCAAGATGCCAAGATCAATTGGAAGGGGGCGAGCGATAAGTCTTGTTGATTCATCCCGGTTGCGAGTTCGGCAACTTTCCGATTTTAGCCTCGGCAAAAAAGGATCGACACACAAGTTGTCCAATCTCGAGTCAGTTCTGAAACACACCATCCTTATGCGGAGTGGCTTGTGGGTCACACTCGGGCTACAGCCCCACCTAAGAGCCAGGCAGTACACCTGATTGACCCAAGGCTTATCACAAAGCATGCCAGACGAAGTATCACAATGATACATGTAATGTAGCTATTCGTATCCTACAGTAACACAGGTACTTATATTACCAGCTAATTTTTAAGTACAAATGGGTATCCTTAACCATCAAGTGGTCTAAAAATGCTACGAAGTGTGACCCACAAGCCGCTCCGCACTCGAAGAGATGTACTTTTAGCCCATGTACTCTTTCCCTCCGTTCCTAGATCAGGAAGAGATACCTCAAAACCCGTGAGAGTCACACCGAGGGTTTTAGGAACATCGCGCTTCCCCGAGCCAATGCTACGGTTTACGTCATTCACATTCGCTTAGGATTCGATAACCTTCCCAATATGACGCTTTCGCGGGGCTGCCAATACATGGGCGCCCGGGCACCGAAATAAAAGTAAAGGATCCATCGGGCCAGTGTTACAACCCCGTCACACGAGAACTCGCCACTGCCCTTGCACGTGACCCCAGGTAAGCAACCAATCATGGAAGGAGCGACACCCTGTATCGCTCCAACACGCAGGAGCGAC
>JBBEOF010000139.1:0-11752 GCA_037576055.1 Fusarium sp. M6JPR69
GATTCTCAATGAGTATTTTGACACGATAGGTGGGAGGCACAAGATCTTCGAGGAATCAGCCATAGCGGCCAAGACCAAAAGACGTATACGGACGACAAATGACACTTTCGGCATAAGGCCCAAGCGATTGCGACAAAACAAGGCGCATGTTACCGATGAGTCGTTGCTTGCGACAGCGAAGAAATGGAGTCCTCCCTCGGGGTTGTGGGAGGATGAGATTGAGAGGATAGACGCTTGTGAGGAAGACGACAATGGAAAGCTGATCGTCTATCTTATTTGGAAGAACGGCCAGAAGACTAAGCATGACACGGAGATCATCTACAAGAAGTGTCCGCAGAAGGTTGCCCATCCCTTTGTCACACCATTAGTTTGTCGGTTACCGTGCTGACAGGACCCAGATGCTCCAGTTTTATGAGGACCACGTCAAGATTATTGGGAAAGAGAAAAATGCCATGAGAGACGGCACGAGGGCCTTATCTCCCGAGTGCGTGTAGACCTCCACTGTGGTTGCTGCAGGGGTATTAGGCCAATCGGAGGGCTTGATAACCGCAGTACCTTCCTCTACCCTATCTTTTGGTCGAGAATAAAGTATACTAATGATAAGATCTTAGCGATAAGCTACATATGACCACCCAAAATCGACGCTAATTGTTAAAGGAATAACACTGGGGCGAGTTACTTTGCAGAGGTCTACACGCACTCAGGAGATAGGGCTATTACACTCTAATCACGTTGCTTCCTCCATCAACACGGGAGGACCGCTGAGTAGGAAGAAGACCGATACACCTACCGGCAAGCAAAAAAAAAAAAAACAATTTTCCCATACAAAATGCTCAATTTTACTTACACAGTGTTTGGCCAAGATTGAAGTTATTGGCATGATACAATGTCTGTTGTATTGAGAATTTCATGCCGTTTGATTTTATCACATTGATTTTTGATCACGTATGCGGTATGGTCGCATGGCACTGATGTAAAATTTCTTAAAACGCCTCCTTCGCCACCTAGCCTCCCCGACGCTCCTTCAAATGTTTCTCTACACTAGCCTTCCATAATCGCTTCAAAAATGCCTCGAGTGTCTTATACAGAGGATAAAGTTGTTGAAGCCATACTAGATGCCATAGGTAACGGCCTCTCCCAGAACGAATCCGCCCAGAAGCGCGAGATCCCTCGATCGACCCTCGGAGACCGATTAAGAGGCCTACCGTCAAAGTCAAAAGCTTTCTTTAAGATAATTATTAAGTAAAGATATAAGCCTAAATTATAAGGTATAGGGCTCTCTAGTTGGCTTCTTCTGCAGGTCCCCTGCCTACATATAGATTCAGCTGCACTCCCTCTTAACCATGTTAATAGATATTGTTAATCCTCTATTATCCTTTTCTACACCTTCAAAAGAAGACATCTTAGCATATCACAGTAATAGCTCTCAAGCAACCGCCCATATCTCGATGGAACATGCCCAAGCGCGTCCGTGCACACATCCGTGCCCCAAGCATTGCCGATATTTCATCAAAAATACACGCTTTTCGCCCGTGCACGCTTGCAGGGTTCTTCCCCTAGTAGGTACTGCGCCACCGGCGAGCTGCCAGCAGCCCTGGGCAAGCACATCCGTACCATCCACATCCGATCCAATGCTTGGTGAGCCGGACTCAGAGGACCATGGACATAGCCAAGCAAGATATAGAGTATCAGCGAACAATAATTATCGGCTTCATCGAGTGAGAGAGCTTGCCACCCGAAACTGAAGGTAATCGTTCTTTATCAACTCACCCATCTTTAATTTGACTTCAATTTGTCCTTGCGCTTCTGGTGTGGGCTGTATATGCACGCCGTTGGTTGGCTGATGCTGATCCGGCCAGATCGGATCCAGGCAGTTATCATCCAATGCAGATGAGAATGCTGCGCATCGTCTCTATAGCATGCAGACATCTGTATAAATTCCTCATTTCCTGATACAAGTCATTCAAGCCGATACATTGATGTTCTGCACATCTCTCGGGTGCAGCAAAGTGTGGGCCTGAGCGTGCCGTTAGGACGCAACGTCAACCTTCAGTCAGCGGCTTGGTGCGCAACCCATTACATTTGCCCGACTATGGCGTGTTGTAGACTCCCAACGACCATTTATACCGCGCCTCTCTGCTTGCCAAAATCGAAACCGACACACCACACTTAGGAGTTAACAAACAAACCCTCCTTAGATTGCCCCCGCCACGCGCTACTTCCTATTACCGTTGCCGCTTTGTCATTACCTCATCGTCTCCCATTCTAGCAGCACATTTTCCTTTGGATATCTGATACTGTTCTATTCTGGAGTACGATTTTCCTTTTGTGGGTCCCCACCGCACCGCCGGAATATACCAAACCATACACCCATTATGCAGCGTAAGATGTTTGTCTCTCCTCTCGATCGGTCTCTCCAGGCCCATAACACTGATGTTATGGCTGTAGCCAGTGTTTCCTCGCTCGCCTCTGTGGTCAGGCTGAGCGCTATGATGACATGGTCCCCCTTCTGAAGGAAGTCGTCCAGAGGGGTGGTGAGCTGAGTGTCGATGAGCGGAACCTTCTCACTACTGCTTTTAATAACGTTTTCAACACCCGCCGTGCCAGCTGGCGCATTATCTCCTCGATCGAGAAAAATGAGTACAAGGGTAGTGAGAAGCATCTTGCTACCATCCGTGGATACCGCATTAAGATTGAGAATGAGATCGAAAAGATCTGTCGGGACGTCTTGGATCTGCTAGACCAGAGCCTGATCCCAAATGCCAGTACTGGCGAGTCAATGGCATTATATTACAAGATGTAAGCCTATTTTACTGGTCTCCCCTTCTCGAGAATACTTTGGCTGACTACTCATGTTTTAAGGAAGGGTGACTATAGCCGTTATCTGACCGAGTTCGTGTCAGGTGAGAAGCATAATGCAGTTACCTCTGCGTACAATGCCTACAAGGTGGGTTCCAAATCTGTTGGTTCAGAATTCAATTAGCCAAGGTATACTAAATTGAGGATTTTGTTGCCTTCCTAGATTGCTGCCTATATTGCTCAGACAGAGTTCACAGCCACTCACCCATTGAGGCTGGGCTTGGCTGTCAATTTCTCTGTCCTCTACTACAGGATTCTGAATTCACGCGATCGTGCCCGGTGTCTTGCGAAACATGCTTTTGACGATGCCAAGGCCGAGCTCGATGCCCTAACCAAGGAGCCTGATGGCGACAGCATCCTTCTCATGCAACTCCTTTGCAGCAACCTGACCCTTTGGGCGTCTTCAGACAGTGGTGAGCGTGAAGGGATTAGCTGCAGAAAGATGAGGCACACAATTGCCGCGCGCATTCAGTCGACATAGTCCCACGCATGCCCTTCTTATGTAACTCAGGCCATGAAGGAGAACAAGTGCATTTAGAGGTACTTATTTTGACTAGAATATATAAAGCCTCTCTGTCTCTCTCCATTCCTTGCTTTAGAGCGGCAGAAACTTCACGCACCTCTGCTCATCATTACATTATATATCCTTGAGAAAATCTAGCACGATATTGCTAAGGTAGCTCATATGACTCGACAAGCGCTACCTAGTCAATCTTTAGGTGAGTAAAAATCTGCCATCCTCTTGTTCTCTCCCGTAGTATAATAGAGAAGAAAGATATTTAGAGAAATGCATCATTGCCCGAGACTTTCGCCGCTCAATTTCGCTGTCCATGCCATACCATGCGGTACCCCTCCACCGATAAGCCAAAACAAAGTTTCCCCATACAAAATGCCCAATTTCACTTATACACTGCTTAGCCAAAATTGAAGTTATTTACATGAAACAAGCTGTGCCTTACTAAGAGTTTCATGCTATTCCGTATTATGCTACTTTCCCCCTATGCTATATAAGCGGTTTGGCCGCATAGCCCTATTGTAAAATTTCTATTAATACCTCCTCCACGAATAGTCCTCCGCAAAGCTTGTAGGATTTTTATTAACACTAGCCTTCCATAATCGTCTTAAAAAATGCCTCGAGCATCTTACACAGAGGATAAAATTATTGAAGGAATATTAGATGTCACAGATAATGGCCTCTCCTAGAACGAATCCGCCCAGAAGCATGGCATCCCTCAGCTAACTCTTTCAGACCGATTAAGAGATATACCGTCAAAGTCTGAGGTCACCCATCCTGCCCAGCTGTTATCCAGGCCTCAGGAGCCTCTATTGGCTACCTGGATACTAAGACAAGAGGCCTTAGGCTATGCTCCTTCTCATAGTTAAGTTCGCGCCACCGTCACTGCCCTCCTACGACAACAAGGTAGGGAACGGCCTATCGGTGTACACTGGGTAGCCAGGTTCATTAAACGCCATCCAAATATCAAGACGAAGGTAGGAAAACGTCAGGAGGCATTGAGGTTCAATTCTTTTACCCCAATGGCCGTCAATTGGTACTTTGATATCCGAGAGAGCGAATATGGCTGGATCAAGCCGGAGAACACGGTTAATGTTGACGAGGGCGGTATCATGGCTGGATTTGGTGAGTATTTGTCATTCTGACCATGAATCTAACTAATCCATTGCGAATCTAGCTTTAGATTCCTTAGTCATTGGCAGTAGCGATCCCAGGAGGAAGGCCTTCCTCAAGGGCTCGCAGTCCCGCACTTGGACTAGCTTTCTCGAAGCCGTCACTGCAACTGGCCGTCTTCTGAAGCCGGGGATTATCTTCAAAGGTAAAGAGCTTCAGCAACAGTAGATTATCGATGAGCTCCGGGGGGTCGCCGACTAGTATTATATCACGTCCGACAATAGCTAGACGGACAACCATATCGCAGTCAAGTGGCTCAAGGAGGTCTATCTGCCTCAAACGCAACCGGCGGATAAGTCTAATGCAAGGCTCATCATATTAGATGGCCATGGGAGCCATATATCTATGAGTATCTACCTGTTCTAGGTCGGAAATGCTACTGACGGCGCTAACTAAAAATCCAGGATGAGTAGATGGCTACGTGCTTTTTGAACAACGTATATTGCTGTTACCTGCCTGCACACTGCTCTTATGGGCTGCAGCCGCTGGATAATAGCGTCTTCAATGTATCCAAGGCTGCCTATCGAAAGGAACTGCAGAAACTGACCTGCCTGACCTGCCTGACCGATTCTGCGCAGGTGGATAAGGTCAACTTCATCAAGGCCTATGCCAAAGCCAGGGAAGTGGGTACGACGAAGAAAAATATACTCTCAGGCTGGAGGGTGACTGGAAACTGGCCGATTTCACGGCGGAAAGCGCTCATACATCCTGAGATTCAGCCGGACAAGAAGGAAACAACGCCCGGGTCGGACGGCCACCAAGACGGGCAAGTCGACTCTGATAATACGCCAAAGGCCAGCCGCCACATCCGAGATCTGGGGAAGAACAAGAGCCCGTCAACAAGAAGGCGCTATTCTGTGATATCGAGAGGGTTTGAAGCTCAAGAGTCAAAGATCGCCTCTCTGAGCACCAGAATAGCCAGTCTGGAGGAGGAAGTTGGCCGGTTGAGCAGAGGCAAGAAGAGGAAGGCGATACCGAATCCCAACAAAAGATTCATGACATTGGCGGAGGCTTTAGTGGCTTATGAGGCTATTTCCGAGGCAAACGAAGCAATTGAAGGGGCGGGTGCTGTTGAGGATGTGATCGAGGTGGGAGGGATGGAAGATGATGAGAGGTCAAATTCGGAGGAGGAAGGGTTAGCTGTGGTACGCACACGCGCAGGGCGTGAAGTCAAAATACCGCGAAAATATTAAAATCCACTTGATTCTAAAACGAAATTCGAATATTATTTCACTCTTGCTATTTTTGGTGAATTTCCCACAAGTGGTTGAAAAATTGCATTTTGTATGGGGAAATATTTTTTTTGCTTACCGGTAGGTGGGTATTACCGGCAGGTGGGTATTACCGGCAGGTGGGTATTACCGGCAGGTGGGTACTGCATGGTATAGCATACGGCTAGATTTCTAACGTAGTTGTTTCATGAGGCCGTGAAGATCATGCCTACCCTGCGACACTGTATCATAATTTTGTGGCCAACCTAGCTTGCTAAAATTTGGGGCCATAAGTCTGCGAACACGCCACCCCAGCCCCCCCAATTACATTTTTACCACACAACTTCACTTATACGCAACTTTGCCAAATAAAGGTCAATTAAGAAGATAATTATACCAGCTTTTAGCCCTGCTTTCGCTCTTTAATACTTCGTATACCAACCGTTGGCCCGTCGTACGGCTGCGAGCCGACGAGGGATTGAGTCAATGAGGTTTATAATTTGCTCTGGAGTTATTGCATCCCACGCCTTCTTCAGGCATTTAATCAATTCTTCCCTATCAGCCTCATTATCCTTCAATTCTTCTGAATGGGGGAACATCTTCCTCATGTTGGCCTTGAGAGCCTTCCATACGTGCTCGATAGGGTTGAGATCCGGCGAGTGTGCCGGCCAGTCAATAAACTCAATGCCGTGCTCCATCAGCCACGCCTGGGTCGATTGAGCCGTATGTATTCGTGCATTATCCTGCTGAAATCGCCGTGTGCCATCATAAACTGGAAGTAAACCCTCTGATAAAGCTTGGTGATAGCTGCGAGCCGAGTATCCTTGGCGTTTTGCTTGTTGATCGCGTTCCATGATAATAAGGTGTGATTTTCCGCCTCTCCAGATCGCTGCCCAAACCATGATCGATATTTTATTCTTCCCGTGGACCGTGATATTCACAAACCCCCTTAGGAACTTCTCATGAGGTTTCCGGAAGAGCCAGCCACGTTTATAGTTGGGTTGTGACTGTACGGTTGATTCATCTGAGAAGATTGTCTCGAGGGGGTTAGCTTTGTGAACTTTTACCAGACCAAAATAACACTCTATCTTTGCACGGCTATACCTCCATCAATTCGTCTTCTTCGCCGGCCCAACCTTCTGCCCATTGTAGCCGCTCTTTCGCTGTTTCTTTTGATATAGGGATCCGTTGCATAGCTCTCCATTTGCGACCGTAAAATGTGCGGACAATTCGCTTGATTGTCGTACGCGATATTTGACCACCTAACGCGCCAACTAGCGCGTCATATGTAATCCTGCGGTCTTTTTTAAGTAACACAATAACATGCTTAATATCAGAAGGCGTAAGCTTCTTTGGCCGGCCTTCACGGGGCTTCTTTTTAATCGTGCGGTCTTCTTTCCAGCGTTTTACAATCTGATAGGTGGTCGATGGTGTCGTCTTGAACTCTTGCGCAACATCGCGGTGAGTTCATCCCTTGCTGATCTCATTGATGATAAGAGCTCTTTCGATCTCATTAAATTCATGGTTTCGTCGTCGATTTGCGCTTATAATGGTACCAAAAGCAGGCTGAGAAGACATGATTTGAAGAAATTGTGCAAGGTTGAAGATGCAACGTGTGTCGAAGGGTGACGCGCCGGATGACGCGGTGTGGGGTTTTGTTCGCAGACTTTTGGCCCTTAATTTTACCGTAACCTCTGCTGCCACCTTGTTGCTGGCGTCACCTAGCATACCTATCATGCAAGGTGGCGTTTTGGGCTTGCAATGGAGCCAACGTCTGTTATCTTACAATTCTTTTGAAAATTCTACAAGGCCATGCCCTCCATTCTTTGATACATTACCTGAACAGCAAGACCTGGCCACAGGATGGGTGCGTTCGTTCACGCCGCTGACGGCCGCGTGAAGCAAGGCATACTTGAAGTATAGTAACCATAACCCTCAAAATTAAGACCACGCTTCATTAGGATAACCCTGCAGGGATGTAGTAGATCTTTGCCACCAACACCACGCTCTTAAATTTAGCATGCAGTCATCTGGGGTACGCACACCCGCAAACGCACATGAACCATCCGTTAGTTTAAGTAAATCACACAGAGTATAGTCCTCTTGGGCTTCCAACGACAAAGGATAGCGTCGGTTACCCCAACCCTGTCGAGTGCCGGTGTGGCTGCTAGCTAACAAGCGGTGTTATATTCTGGGAGACGCAACCAAGCGCCTGGTGGCTGGGGAGACTGGGGATTCATGGGCAGCCTGGCCAACAGGTGCAATAAGATAATGAGCAATCACTCCTGCGTCGGGTCGCTCGCGGAGCTATCCGTCACCTGTCACAACCAGTTCTTGCTCACGGACGCCACAGTCAGTCAGTTGGAAGTCATTCTGGACGACCCCTGCCATATCTTCAAACCGGTCTCTTATCCAGATTCGATGCTTTAGGTCTCTTGCTGATACTACTTGAATTGGGTGATGACATCGAGGGGCTATTGGTTCAAGGGGTGAAGGAGTTCCGTGAAAGCGCATGTATCCATATCACCTGAAAGGTCTCCAACGTAGTTTACGTGCTGGGCGATTGCAATGGCAAGTCCACGTGCTACATCTGCGCGCCGGAAGGCGAGAATGATGGTAATTAGTCCTATTGGGTCCCAAAAGCAGGGTCTCCGCGGAAAGCTAATTTCGTTCAAATGTAAGAAAGCCATTTTTTGCTTTTTTGGTTTCCCCTTCCCCCTAACTGACCGGAAGAAAAAAGGGGTTAATATAAGGAGAGTAATTAACGTAATAAAAGAAAACCACCAATACATATCTGCCACGCACTGCGCATCGTGATATCTTCGTACCGCACCTTTCCCTAGCATGTCTCGACCTGGCGCGTGTAGCGATAGCTCATGCCACTTCGTTCCGGTATTGCCTCCGATAACAGGCCACTATAAAACAAAGGTTGCGGGACCTCTGTGAGCCCCATATCGACGGGCCGGGCGCACTTTAGGAGACCACCCCACCAACTCCGCGGCGATGGCGGCGTGACTTGCCGGCGGGAATTTAAGATTCCTTGGGAATCTCGGTAATTACCGCGGATTATTTGTACGCAGTACACCCGTTATCCTTCGATTGCCTGTCCATCACATTCGTACCCCCGTCTGGGTGGATCGTTACGCGAGTCCCTCTTAGCCTTTCGGACATCGTTTCCGCTAACTCGAACATTTCTTGTACATAGCGCAGAGTCTCAAACTTGCACATTCGTTCGGGGTGTTTGGAAAGTTTGTCTGTGAAACGGAGTAGTTCGAGGGCATCTTCGCGCATCTGTAGGACAGCCATCGCGTAAGTTATACGAAATAGCCAAACAAGTAGTGCTGAGTGAAGAGAGGTTGGGGTAAACTTGCTTTGCTCAAGTTCTGGTCTGTAAGTTGCTCGTTGACGGATGGATGATCTCGCAGCTTCTCATGATAAGCATTTGCCGAGCGAGCATTGGGGTTGGTACGGATAAACGGCATTACAGACCGTCTGCACACTCGCAGCAATGAAAACAATTCAAAGTAGATAGCGGAATCCAGCATCTGTAGAGGATGGGAATGGAGATGCAAGTGGAGGAAAGGCAGTACAGATGAATACAGCACGTTCCCATTTCTTCGCTTCTCAGCAGGTTTCTCTTCCCTCCCCGCAGAAGGAGTGAAGGGTAAAGGAAAAGCCTCTTGCGTCATTAAATTATAATATATTGGTTGCGAAAAGTGATTGATCACTCGTACTTCGCGGGGGACTCAGATAAGAGTCACAAGACATTAGATTAGAAGACCTTGGAAAGCTAGACAAGGGAAGGCAATGGACCTGCTCTACCGAGCTCAGATATGATTGGCTTACCTTTGTCGGGGCCACATGCGGCTTTTACTTTTTAGAAACTGGCTGCAGGCAATACAGTTGTGGAGCCGCCACTGGTTTCTCTTCGTCGTTCCAATTCTCGAGCCTACCGGAGAAAGGAATGTGTGACTCGTGAGGGAGAGGAATTGGTCTGAACTCGATTATGTATGCCCATGTCAAGACTTATAACGTACAAAAGCAGCGAGTGGGTTACTCGGGGGGCCTCAAACCAGCCACCCCCCGGCCTTTGTTCCTCAAAATGGGATGTTTTCAAGCTCACTACCAGTAGAATACCGTGGGCTTGGTTGTAGCTTCATTTTACAATGGGCTCGTGTATAGGATTGGATTTGTATGTTTGCAGACACCCGAATCGTCTATCATGACGTGCATACACACGGCTAGCTAACTATTTGTGAATTATGTCGGCCGCCCTGTTCTGCGACTTAATGTTGCTGATAGAAATAGAGGTAAGACCCCTGCAAGAAGTAACTAAGCCAAAAAGAACCACGCTGGTTACATATGCAACGGAGTGAAGGGCCCTGCTATCATACTATATCAAGTACACGGGTCGATTTCCACCTGTGCTGCCTAACAATTAATCGCAATATTTGTCCTCCCCCCACCAAAAGGTTCAATTCATATTCTACACTACTAAATCTTTCCCAATTTGTAAGTTATTATAGTAAGACTAGATATGCGTACGTTGCCGGCAGCGTGGAGTTCTGTCCCTGGAGCAAAGATCCCTTCACTTCCAGTCGGTGTGCCTGAGCCGCGAGACCATGTCTCTGCGTCGACCTAGGATGGCGTGTGATCTCGTCCATGCGATTAAGAATATCCCAGGTTTCCAGAGTATAATAATCCCACGATGGAGGCTTTCAAACCGAACACAATCTAGCCAAGTCGCTTACCCTGGTCTCAAGTCATGACTTCTGGGCCTCAGGGAAGCCTTGAAGCAGACCTATCGAAACCTCGATGGCTTCATGCCAATGGCGATAATGGTTACTCATCTGCCCAACCAAGATAGTGACATTCGGTCATTCCGTTATCTTAGAATTAGCGAGAAGACATGCTTCCTCTGTGGATGGGTCGCGCGGAATTGCAACTTCAAAATACAGAATAACCACGACAAGGTATATTTTTATTAGATGTGGTCGTCTTCTGTCACTGCCGGGCGCCCTGCTAGCTTGTTTTTTCAACATGCTATTCAACAAAAATTGCGACGCGCTTTGCAGAGAGTAGCTCGAGGAGAGCTGCTCTATGCGGATGCCGCAAAGGAGTCGACAGTAGTTAAACGAGCTGGCCCATCAGAGTATCACAAGCACGCCATTCAGCCGTTATATCCCAAACCGGCGACCCAAATCAAGTCAAGCAGAGTGGTTTGGATACCTTAGCCCAAAGAATGAACTCTCCCGAATATGGTCTAAATCAAATTTGGGCTTTATGATCTGCAGTTCACCCCAAGTACTGTCGCGGTACCGAAGAAGGCAAAGAGCGTACCCACCCATTGCTTTGCTACGAGAACCTTGAGATGTAAAAGAATGAAGCTGCTAATAATCGAATCGAACTAAAGCGCGGCTCAAAAGTACGCTCTGACTGCGGTGCAGTGGTTGAATTCTTATCCTCTTGCTCCAAATGTGATGGACCATTTATCGTTCTAGTGCACAAGACTTGAGACTTTCCTCTGCGATGAGAGTATCAGCTTACCAGTGGACACAAGTATTATACCGGTCCCTAGTCCACCTCCCGGTAGCTCGGGCAGGCATGAACCCGGAATAGGGGAGGATAGAAAAGTAAGACTAAGCGCGCTCAACAAGACGCACCGAGAGAAGGGTCGCTGGTTGTCATCGCTGTTTCTGCCGCGGATCCTAGACATCAGCTGCCTCCGAGATTCCGGTGAGAATAGGAGATCGCCTCAGCTGTCCCAGATAGCTCCATATGCTGGAAACCCCTGGGACTCGATCTCATGGACGACCTTCTTGGTGATTTTCTCATTGGCGATAATAATCACAGCCTCAGCGCCGAAGTTCAGTGCCAGGTTCAAACCCATGCGGACGAGGTCAGGCCGTCCGTAGATTTTAGTGTCGTAGATGATGGCATCCGGAATCTTCTCTCGCACAAGGTCAATTATCTCCCTTCCAAAAGTTGCCTCTGG
>JBBEOF010000140.1:0-11747 GCA_037576055.1 Fusarium sp. M6JPR69
TTATATCTCTCTTTTCTTAGTTATCTCTCTCTCTTAGCTATATCTCTTTTTTCTTAGTTATATCTCTTTCTTAGTTATATCTCTTTTTTCTCTTTTTCCTAGAAATATCTCTTTTCTTTACCTTATAAGCTATATCTTTAGCTAGAAGAAACCCCCTAGGCAGATTAGCTTAGATAGTAAATACTAACCCCAACCATAACCCTAACCCTATGGCTTTTATAGCCCGAGATCCCCCTAGTGGCCTAGCTAGGTCTCTTTAGAATTCCCCTAAAAGGTCTTCTTAGGGCTATTTTCTCTTTTTCCTCTTTTATCTCTTATCTCTTATCTCTTATCTCTTATCTCTTATCTCTTATCTCTTATTTCTTATTTCTTATCTCTTATATTTCTTATATCTCTTATATCTCTTATATCTCTTATCTCTATCTCTTATCTCTTATCTCTTATATCTCTTATATCTCTTCTTAGCTATATCTCTTTTCTAGCTATATCTCTTTCTTATATTCCTTTCTTATATCTCTTTCTTAGTTATATCTCTTTCTCTTATATCTTTTATATTTTTATTTCTTAGAAAAATCTCCTCTTTTTACCTTATAAGCTATATCTTTAGCTAGAAGAAACCTCCCGGGCAGACTAGCTTAGATAGTAAATACTAACCCTAACTATAACCCTAGGGTTAGCTTTCTTATAGGTATAATTATAAATAGAATAATTATTATAAGCTTAGAAAGGTATTTAAAGCTAAAATTAATATAGCTTAGAAACTAAGAATAAATTATAATTATTTAAGTAATTAATATAAAAGGCTAAGTAATCTAGTTATTTATTATTAATATAAGCTAATATTACTTTATTAATTAATACTAAGAAAGTAATCTCTTAGGTAATTAAGTAATTATAATAATTTAAAATAGCTAAATTAATAATAAGATTAATCTTAAATAATTAAAATATTTTAATTAATATATAATTAATTAATTAATTAATTTTTATTATTTCTTAATTCTTAATAGCTATAAAAGTTATTACTTTATTAAATTTAAGAGATATTATAAAAAAAAAATTATTTAATTTTATATATTACTTTATTTATTTTATTTACTTTAGTCTCTTAATATTAGGTATTTTAATATATTAAAATAAGCTTATAATTAAGAAATAAAATAATTAATTAAATACTTTATAACTTATATTTTAAAGATTAAGTTTTTTTTAGCCTTTTATATTATATATAAGGCTATTATAATAAAGAGAAATATTAAGGGGGCTTTTAAAAAAGCTAACTTTATTCCCCTTAACCTAGAAATTATAATCTTAAAGCTTAATATATAGCTATAGACTTTAATGCCTATTAAGGAGGGATCTAAGCCCTTAACCTCTTAGGTCTAAAAGACCCGAAGGACTATACTTAAGGCTAGATCTTAATTTAAATACCTTGAAAAATAAATTAAAAGGCATTAAAGTAGCTCCCTAGAGTTAATCCTTAAAGCCCTAAGGTCCCTTAAGAAGAGAATAAAGGTAATTATATATTAGGTTATCTTATTAGCTACTAAGAATAAAGACCTTTAAGAGGTAAATAAGATACTTAGTTAATACTAGAGGGTAAAAAGAACCCAGCTATAGAAAAAAGGGGTTATAATAGTAAAAGAAGGAAGATAAGTAATTAATTAAATAGATACTAATATATAAGTAATAGCTAAATCATTGAGATATAGTAGTTAAGGAAGGTTAGCGCGACTAGGTATTTAGCGTTATAGTATTTATAGCTAACCTAGCTATAATATAAGGACTTATTAGGTAGTAATTAAGATATCTAGGGAAGAGTATAGCGAGTAGTTTTAATTAATTAAATAGTTTATAGTGTTTTTATTATAATTTCTAGAAGAGAGATTAAGAAAAGTAGCTTACTTAGTTGCCTGGCTTACTTACTTATTATATATATTAAGGGTAATTAATTAATTAATAGTAATAAAGATCTTTTTTAAGAAGAGAGCTTAAAGCTCTCTTATTCCTAAATTAGCCTTAAAGAAGATATTAATAATTAAAGGTTAAAGGCCTCTGACTCCTTTTCTATATATAAGAAATTACCTAGTGGCCCAAAACGGCTTAGCACCTATTTCCCCTAATTCACTACTGATAGACTAGGAAGGCGATTCTTGCATCAGAAATTTCAAGACACTAGTTCTCATAGCGCAGTGGGTTTCCCGTCGATTCTGTGAGTCCCTCCACACCAACCTTCAAGAAGTGCGGGTCCTCGCGAATCTGCTTGCCAACAACACCGTTCTTCACCTCGTCCACGTCCCAGTTGGCCCAGACAAACCTGCCGTGTAAGTATTCAGCCTCGCGACTTGCAGCCCAGACGGCAAAATTGCCCGGTAGATTTTCTTTTTGTCAAACATTAGTATTGGAAAGTCTTCGAGAAGAAAGGCCGTTATGGACGTGTGTGAACTTACCGTCATCAAAGGGAATTCCCATGTCCCCGTCGTACCCGGCGCGTCGAGCCATGTCTGTGAGAACACCACCGGGATGGAAGCTCACAATCTGCATGTCATCTACGGCCGTGTCCTTGGCAATCTGCTGTAGGAGCAGGGTGCTCGCGCTCTTGGTCAAGCCGTAGGACGGACGCTCTGGAGCCATTGTTGACCACATGTAGCTCACAGTAGAGGACACATTGACGACAAACTGGTTGGTTCCGCGCGATTAGTCCCACATACAGACTTTTCTATAAAATAGCGTTGGATTCACCTTTCGTGAATCTGCGCCCTTGGCAGTCTGCTTATAGAATCTCTCCGTCAGATCCAGTGCAGAGCGCACGGTTGTCTCAAAGTCGGCCCAGACGCTGTCGCGGCCACTCTTGAGAATGGGCGCCGATGCACCATTAGCGGCAGCGTTCAAGACAAGAGCATCAATGACGATGCCATCAGCCTGCAGTCCGGTCCAGAGCTTGTCGGTGGATTCGAGACTGGAAATGTCACAAACTCGGCTGTCCACGATAGTCTCCGAGTTGAGCTGCTTTGCTTCTTCAGCTAGTTTGGCTGTAGCAGACTGCACGACGTCCGAGCGTCGACCGAGAATGATGACGCGTTTTGCTGATGCGGTAATGAATCCGCGTGCAATGGCATAACCAATGCCGCTGTTTCCTCCCGTTATGAGGACTGTCTTCCCAGCCTGCGTCAGCTCCGGGCGTGTCGGAGAGATGGCCGGGTATGGGGCCTTGCGGTACTCCTTTAGCGATGGTAGGCTCATTGTAGCTATATTACATAGGTAGAGATATATTTGTGTGGTGTCGAAGTTGCGATGAACAATTGTCGGAGTTGTAGTAGAGTGATGAGACTTGTGTGAGTGATAAGCAAGTCAGACCAGTAGTGATGGCCGAGACTCTTGTTCTTATAGACTTGGATTTGTCCCTTGGCCTGACACAGTTTATGATTCTACATTAATAATTGATCTTACAGATGACAAATATTATCTATTAGTAGCCGCGAAAACATTCCACTTCCACAAGGCGCAGTCATTCGGGGCGGACACTCGGGGGACAGGCGGGAAATCGGCCGCCGCTCCGCTGCAACTCCGGCGCACAAGCATTTGCGGGATTTATGGACCCACCCGGCAAAAAAAAAACCCGCAGGCTCGTGCAAACTCCACCTACCGTCCGCAAGAATTGACAAATGCACCCTTCTCACATCCACTGTAATATGACGTGAAGTCGTACGGAGCCGACATGACGGAAACTCTTTCGCTGAAGCGCATGGCCTGCGTGGCCTGCACAAAGGCAAAGCGGAGATGCAGCAAGCAGACCCCCGCTTGCCGTCGATGCATCGAAAAGAAGGCCGTGTGTCGCTATCCAGCGCGTCGTCGCACGCTACCGTATCATCTCGTCTTTTCCCAAGATGGAGCTGTTACTACTATTCCAACACACGAGAGCGACCAGGAAGCCCTCCAAGACCGTATCTCTGGGTTCGATGGGCAGAGACTGCAGGGCAACACGGTCGCCACCCAGCGACCAACTAATACCAGCTATGCCCATCTGCTGAAGAGCCCATGGTTCCTCTGTCCTCCTTCCTGGGAAATAGATCACAGCGACGACCTCACATCCCAGATAAACTTCAGCGACGCCGCCCTGACGTACTACATCGACAAACTACAGAGCTGGTTAAAGCAGTGGACAGCCGAGGGCTGCTGTCCATTCATCCACTCCAGCCTCTACCAAGCACACCTACCTGACTGCATCCAAGATGTATTCACTACCTTAGCCGCGTACCAGTCGCGGACACCTGCGACGGAGAAGATGGTGCTGCGCATCGTCGAGCAGCGCGCCAATCGGCTGGTTGAGGGGCACACCCCTGTGCCGGACGAGCTCGGTGTCATCATGTTGGACCCAGCCGCTCATCTTGCTCGCACACAAGCCCTTCTAATCTACAAGATCATCCGTCTGTTCGACGGCGATATCCGTGCACGCGCTCAGGCCGAGGCGCACATCGATATTCTCTCACAGTGGGCACGCCAACTATGGCAAAGTGCTCAACTAGCTGTCTCGCTGGGGCAGACAAAAGGAGCCCCAGATCAAGATGCCGATGGGTTGGTCCGCTTGCAGCTACGAGCTGGCGAGAACCTCGCATCCATTTGGCGCGCTTGGGGCTTTGCCGAGTCAATTCGCCGAACATACCTCACCGCCACCCTCACCGAAGCTGTGTTCCAAACGCTGAAGCAAGGCTGGGCGCCGTGCCCTGGAGGCATCACCTTCACGGCCTCCAAGGGGATGTGGGATGCGCCGCACCCGCAGGCTTGGTTGGACGAGTTTCCGCTAGGTGGTGTCATCACTATTCAATGTATAGAAGGCTATCGTCTGTTTGGGGAAGCACTTCCCTCTGATGTCGATGAGTTTACGCATGCCACTCTGATCGTGTCATATGGCCTAGAGAGGTTTGAGGAATGGTCCACAAAAAGGGAAGGATGAATGATCCGTTTAGGTCTGTTCTCTCTTCTCTCCTATCGATGGGAGAACGATCAAAATGAGCCAATTGAGGTAGCCAATTGAACGGCAAGACGAAGGGATGAGGTCGTTCCATCTTTGTGGAGGACGCTGCCTCTACTACTACTCGATATCTTCTATATTCAGTCTACCACACATGCCCTTTGCTCTGTTTGATGCTAATGACATTAATGTCTCGAACAAGGGACCTCCCCTTTGGTGGGATTAATCTCGACGTTATCTTCGTCGTCATCCTCATCATCCATCCGGCTTCCAAGCTGCCTCGTCGCAAGCCCTACTATACACACATAAGCATAAGTCTATTACACCCGGTAGGCCATGCCTAAAGGACTCTGAAACTAAAAATATATATATATAATTCTAATTCTTGCCTTAATCTCGCCGAGCCCTTATAAATCCAGCTTTATTCTTTTTAATCTAATTAGGTATTACTCTTCTGCTTAGTCCTTATTGTGACGATCGTGCTGTTTCCCAGGGGATAAACCGGTCGTGCTGGGTTTATGTTGGCAGAAAGTGCGAGGCGTGTCTGAGCAATTGTTTGTCACGTCTGGTAATGTGCTCAAAAGGTATTGAGTGTAACGAAGTTGTATTAATAGCTGAGGTACCTGTTACGTAGGAAAGTGTAAACGAGCGTGTACTATTGTCAAGCTCCGGAGACCTTCGCTTACTGTTGGAGGCCAGGATCACGATGAGAGTGAACGACCACAACTAGCATCAGGCAGCAGCCTGCTGTCTATGAATCGGCAGACTGAACACGGGTATAAGACACCGACTCCCGTCGCTCCTTTAGAGAAGAAATGACACGCTCCTTTTAATCCTCAATCTACACTGATCTTTTGTTCGATGTCTGCATTCATGTATCGGTGCTAGGTTGACAACTATCTACTCTGGTGGGCTTTGTTGGATCATAGGGGATCATGGACATTTGATCGTGATCCAGTTGTGAGTTCCCCATGGATCATGGCCGGCTCATGCTGTCTTGGCATGATCCGTCGTGATTTCAGGTTCTGGTTCAGGTTCTATTCCTACTCGGTTTTAGCCACTATCTCTTAGTAGCTATGCCTAGTAAGTAAGGTTTAGCCGATGGCTAAAGCGCTCTAAATATTTATCTATTATGCCCTATTTCGCTAATGCTATTTAGTATTTAGCTAGTTATCTCTAGACTTCTTACTCTTCCTCTTAAACCTCTATTTATATTAGCCTATAAACCCCTATAGATTATATTTTAAAATACTAATATATATATACTTTTAGGCTTTTATAAGATAAGTTATATATCCTATATCTATATATAGGTCCTTTTACCTATAGTCTTCTCTTAGTACTTAGCTTTATTTAATTAGAAATTAATCTTAAATTACCTTAAGATCTAAGTTTATTTTATAAACTTAATAACTTTTACTATTATCTTATACTTACTTAGTAATATCTAAAGGTTTTAATATCTTAGAACTTAGCCTAGTTCTTAGTTATATATTATTATTATATTTACTATCTTTAATAATTTTATATAATTATTATTTTAATATAAATTTTAAGGAGTAAAATATTAGGGGCTATTATGCTCTTAGTCCTTATAATAATTATAGGTATTCCCAAGGGATAAACCGGTCATGCTAGGTTTATATTAGCAGGGGGTTATTAGCGTTATCTTAAATAAGGGGTATAAGTCACATCTAGTAATATGCTTAAGGGTATTAAGTATAACCAAGTTATATTAATAGCTGAGGTAGCTACTATATAAGAGAGTATAAAACGAAGGTATTTTATATACTTAAGTGTGGCTTATAATCGTGAGTCGTGGCTCACGGTGAGCTGTGAGCCTGATCGTGAGTCTGGGCTGCGGCTCACGGTACGTACCGTGGGTCGCCTATCCTGATTGGTTGTGTTTGTGAGGCATACGTGATTAATGTTAGTGCCATAATACTAAAGAAATATTTAATATTTGTAAAAACCTTTATTCTAGATTTTAAAAGCTTAATTAATATACTTATATAATCTATTATTAATTTATAACTTTTTTTTAGCTTATTACATATCTTATATAGCTATAATTAAAGAAATATTCTAAAAAATATTTTTTTCTTAATTAATTATAGAGCTTTTAAGTTTATTAGTAATTCTTATATAATTTATTTTTTAAGATTTAAAATAATTTAAATAAATTAAATTAATTTTTTAAAAAATCTAAAAAAATATTTTCTTAATCTTTATAATATTATAGATTTTTATTCTATCTTACTTCCTATATAGCTATTTTACTTATTTAGTTATAAAGGCTTAAAAATTAGCTTTTTTAGTATAAAAAGGTAGTCAGTTATAGGGGGTCTGACGTTAAGGTCCTGATGGATAGCCCAAGCAGCAGAAGGAATCAAGGTTCGCAGCAGATCAGCATAAGACATTGACCCTTGCGAGTTGGTCCCCACCAAGCCCCTGGCAATCAGATATCCAGGTTCCACACATGGGCACTTGACATGATGTACAGTCTCTTACTGACTCCACACTATGATCCTCTAACCTCTCCTCTTCCCTTTATTATCCCTCATCGCGCCGCCATTGATCGCTCAAGTAAGTATCTCCTACTCTTCTCTTGCTATCACATATTAGCTATTATTATCTCTTATGATAGAAGCTAGCAGCCCGGCCCTGGCTCTAGCTCTACCTCTATTTCTTTGCCTACCTAATAAGTTAATTAGCTCTATTTACTATCTATTACTAAATAATATTATTAAAAATCTCTGCCTTACTTATTCTATTCTTATTAATAAATCTTAATTATATCTATATTATATTTTTATCTTACCTAATCTATATAACCTTAATATTCTTTATAGTATTATAAATTATAATATATTTTAATATAATATAGAGGAGATTATCTAGGATAATATTACTTTTAAATCTAATTAATGCTATATAGAGGAATATTCTTATAATTAGATCTTAAGTATAAAAGAGAATAAAGAAGAAAATAAAAATAAAGAACTAATACCTAAGTAGTTTACCTAGCTTTATAAATTTAGTATTACCTATCTTAAAATATATATAAATAGCGCTAAATAGCTTAATATTATTATAAGATAAGAAAAGCTAAATAATATTATATCTTTATAGAAATTACTTAAGTATTATTAAGTCTTCTTATAATAATAATAAGATATATTATAAATATATATTAATGAGGATACCTTCTAGTATATCCTATAATATTTCCCTTATTTAAAAAGGATTACTATTATATTAGTAGCCTATAGCTTTCTATTTAAGCCCCTATATAAAATACCTATAATTTAAAACTTACCTTATAGTTTTCTCTATCCTATCCTATAGGGCTAACTAGCTATAAATAATAACCTTAATTAAGAGATTATAGAGTTATAAAATAATAATAATATTAGTAAGAAAGAAAAAAAATAATAATATAGGTTTTATATAATTATATATATCCTCGTAAAAGAGTAAAACTATTATATCTTAGAGTTAGTTTTTAATAACTATAGGATTATAATTAGTATTAATTATTTTACTTTTTATTTATTAAGTAAAACATAGTATAGCCTCTATATCTTCCTTAAGCGCCCTAGATTCTAATATCTTAATCTTTTTTTACTTATAGAATATATTATAACCTAAGAAACCTCCGGGCTATGTAATAAGAAGGACCTACCTTGTCCTACTAATTATAATAAATTAAGGCAGATCACAGCCTATAGGCTATAATCCTCTCTAATCCGCTAAGTAGGATTATAGTAGCTCAGGACCTATAAGTCGTGATCTATTATAATCTATCTTATTATATAAGTATATAAAATATACTTATTTATACTTTCTTATATAATAGCTATCTTAGCTATTAATATAACTTAGTTATATTTAATACCTTAAGTATATTACTAGATATAACTTATACCTATTATCTTAGAGTATACCTCTTAATCCTTTATTAATATAAACCTAGTATAACTAGTTTATCCCTTAGGAAATACCTTCTTATTATATATTAATAGCTCTTATTTAGTAAATTACTTAATATTACCCTAAGGAATATTATATTATTACTAATATATCTAATAATAATACTCTAAGTACCCTAAGTACTAGCTAGGGTTAGCTACTAGTATATAATATACCCCTTAGCACCGCAGAGATAGTCACTAAGATCTATTAGCTCTATATTATAATTAATTAACTTAAGAGATAGATATAATAATAGGCTATATTATTATTACTATTACTAGTAATTAACCCTATGCCTATAAGGGATATTAGAGAAGTAATTAAATTACCTAAGTTAGTATTATTTAATAAAGATATAAGGGATATTATTTTATTTTTAATCTGCTATAAAGAATACTTTAAACTCTTTTTAATTAAACTCGTGAGCGCTAAAGCTAGGGCCTTATTTATAAAATAACTTATAGAAAGCACTATAGCTATATAGATAGAACTTATTACTAGGGACTTTCTCTTTAATAAAGAAGTAAACTAAGACTAAGATATTATTAATATTTTCTTAGACTAGGATAACTTTAAAGCCGCCTTAAAGGATATATTTAGGGTTATAAATAAGGAATAATAAATAGCTATATAGCTATTTACCCTTAATTAGACTAAGTTATGCGCTACCTATATAGCCTTATTTAGGTAATTAGCCTTAAAAACCAAATTTAATAATAAATCCCTTATAAAAGTCTTTTATTAAGGACTAAAATTAAAAATTAAGGATAAATTATATAAAATAAATTAACCTAATAATCTTAATAAATATATTATAATAGCTATTAAGATTAATAAATAATAATATAAGAGATATAAGGAAAAAACTATAAAATAGAATAAGCTAAGAGGGGCGAGCTTTAACTTTTACTTTCTAAACTAGTATTAATAATAAAATAGCTATAAGAACTAATAATAACCGCGAGGACCCTCTTATAAGATATATATAAGACCTATAGAACTAGGGGTAGCTTAATAAAAATAAAAGGATATTAAGTATTATTATTACTATAAAAAAGGTTATAAGGCTAGTAAATATAAAAAAAAGTAATATAATATTTAAGAAAGATATTATAAGCCCTAAGAATAATAAATACTCCTTAAAAGTAAGAGATAAGTAAGAATTACCTAAGTAAATATAAAACCTTAGATAGTTATTTATATTATTAAGATACTTAAGATAATATAAATAGGATATAATAAAATAGGCTTATATTAGGAAGAGATTATTATGCCCTATTAATCTGCCTACTTAATAAAAGAATAAGCTAAAGGTAATTATATAATTAGTAATATTATAGGCTAATAGCTTTATAAACTAGTATTACCCCTAAAGGCTAAATAATTATATCTTATAGACTAAGCGAATTAGAAGCTATTATTAAAACCCTATAAGGGAAAAGAGGAATAAAGTACCTCGCTATAATAGTAAATTATTACTATAACTAAGTATATAAAACTAAAATAAGAAGAGCCTATAATATTAGCTATTACTTAATAACTACTATTAATAAAAGGTAAGTAAGCTGAGTTTTAGGAAGCTATTATAAATAGTTTTAATTATAGAAGATAGATTATAGGCTATAAATAAAATAAATAATCCTAGATGCTTATTATAGTTTATTATAGGGATTATTAATTAGATAACCCTGCGTAGTATAATTATATTTTATGTCCCTAATATTAAATTAAAGTATTATAAGAATATAATAAGATTTATAAATAATAAAAAATAAATTAATATAATAACCTGCTATATAATAATTAGATTATTAAGATAAATAAATACTATAAATTTATTATTATAATAATTACTCTATAGGAGCATAAGCATAATAAGAACTTAATACTATCTAAACCCGCTAATATAAATATAATTACTATGCCGCGCTATGGGAAAATAACTATGAAATCCTTATTAAGGAAGAAATAAATTAGTATTATTAGACTAGCTTAGCTGTATAATATATTTAATTAGCTAGAGAATAGTAAAATATTAATAATATAAAAGATATCTATATATAAGCATACTATAAGGAATTAGCTATAAACCCTTAATAGCTAGAACTATAGCTTAACTTACTAGATAACCTACGTACTATATTTATATACTTATAATATAAAGAAATCTCCTAGGTATTATATAAGGACTATTTCTATAGTATATATATTACTAATAAATAATAAAATAATTATTTCTTAGTTCTACTATTATAGCTAAATACTAGACCTTATTTAGCCTATAAAACCTATTAATATAAGGTTAATAAGTAATATAAAGGACTTAGTATTATTATATTGCGTTTTTACCTTACTAAAGAAAGAATTATTAGCCTAAAATAATAGATTATTATTACTATATAGCGGATTATTATAGAATAAAGAGAAATACTAAATAATAATTACCTTAATATAGAAATAACCCTTTACTATAAAGAGATATACCTATAGCATAGATAATAGGTATTAGCTATATATAATTAGCTAGAATATATAGCAAAGAAAGGATTTAATTTCTTTACCTACTAAGAGAATACTACTAATAAGAAATAATATAAAGGTATTTAATTATACCTTAAGAAAGACTATAGACTTATTAATAAGGTCCTATAGGAATATGCTAATTATATTAGGCGAGGAGACCTTAATAATGTCACGGCCATGACATGGGTCAGGCGGTGAAGCCTGGCAGAACACCTTGACTAAGCAAGGGACCGTAGGGACCGAACTTCGTTCCTGTCGGTCCCAGGACCGAAAGATA
>JBBEOF010000141.1:0-11719 GCA_037576055.1 Fusarium sp. M6JPR69
CTGGCGTGGTGGGTGGACCGACGCCACGTATGGCCTATTCTCAGCAAACTTGCTCTTAACATCTTCAGCACGCCAGCGATGAGCGCAGAGCCAGAGCGCGTATTCTCTGACGGTAGTGAGCTCATCACTGACAAGCGCAACGGCCTCGGCGATGACACAGTTGAAGCTGAGATGATACAGAAGAATTGGATTACTTCCAAGATCTTGCGCGGGATTCCTACACCAAGGGGTCTATACAAATTACCTGATTAGGCATAGTATATCAAGTACTTGACAAGTTGTCAATCGAGGTCGCTGATTAGTCAAGTCAAGCTTCAATCGAGCTGAGATAGGTTCAATCAATCGAGTTTGAGGGCCGAAATTGAACTCGATTGATTGTTAGCCACACTGACTCCAACACCCGTTGAGGAGGAGGCTAGCCTCCCCGACCCTTGGGTCTCAAAGACCCCAAAGACCGTCCTTGAGGCTAGCTCTCAGTCTGAATACCTTGAGAGACGAATCAGAAGGCATCAGAGCAGCTCCCCAGCCTCTATTCTTGAGGCACTTGAGTCATTTCCTAAGGGAACGAAGGCAATAATGCATCAGATAGCATTATTAAAGTCTGAGAACCAGATCCTTCGACAGTCAAATGAGGCCCTTAGCAAGCGGCTTAGAGCAAAAAGAACCCGCCTACAGAATAGAGGGAAGATGACTGTAGATGAGGGTAGGGAAGCAATTGGCCAAATGGATGTTGATACGCAGGGAGTGGCCGAATCATCGAGAAGTGGTGGTCAGGGAGAGTCGGCGCGACCGAAGGAAAGGCGTTGTGGAACATGCGGCAAGACAGGTCATAACACAAGAACATGTCAGATAGTTGTCGCGATGTCTGGAGAAGAGTATAGTAATTGATTTTAATTGATTAGATGCTTCGTTGTGTTTTTATTTAATATTCTATGTTAAAGGTTGAGATTTTTGACCGACTCACTTGGGTGACCGACTCACTTGTGGAGAACGTTAACCAGCTTTCGCAGTAATGGTGCCATTCCAACGGTTGATGGCGCACCCTTACACTAAGTTCCCCGTCTTTTGGCCTTTGGCTTCCGCAGCCACCCTAGGATCGCTGTAATATCCGGGGTTTAACCAATTCTCAGTATCATTACCTGACCTATTGTCTTGCCGCATACGCTTAAGAGACCCCCCCCGTTCGTGCCTATAGATACCCCAGAGGGCAACCAATGAAAAAGCCCACGTTATCAACGATACAAGGATTGTTGAGATGAAGAAGGAGACCTGGTTTTGCTTAGGGTCCTCTTTGTCGAAGAGATGCATGCCGAATAGTGTCTGGGATCGGGGTTAACTTAGTTATCAGACAGAAGCAAAGAAAGGACGAACTGCGACAAAGCCCAAAGGCAAAAAGAATATAGTCGTAACCGTAAAGACAAAAATGTATCGATTCAGAGTAGTGGCCTTCGTCGCTTCGCGCACAGATGTTGCGTTGAAGAGCTGGAGATAAACAGTCAATAGCTGATAAAAGTGAGTCTTCCATAGTCGACGTACTCCATCTTGAAGACTCTTGACTATTTCCTCTCTCTTTCTCATTTGATCGAGTAGCAACTTCGCCATCTCAGTCTCCAGAGAGCACAGGACTTGCCAGTTTGAACTGATGACTTTCCCATGTACTCGGAGACGTCCAGCACGGTGTGGACCCTCCCGCTCTAGATATTTTTGCAGAGTGTGTTCCCACTGATGGCTGAGCTCAGAAAGGGCTCTGCTTCCATCATTAATCCATTCAGAGAAAATTCGCAGCAGCTGTTGAACTGAAAAGTATAGTCGCGATCTCGCCAACGACTCGTCAAACATTAGCATTTCCCGTTCTATAGGGCTGACCACGTCTCTTATCTGTTATGTTGGTGTAAGCATGCCATGTATCCAGGAAAAAAATGGAAGAATTACCGACATCAATGTTGATGAGAGCGTCAATACTGTCTAGAACTTTGGTCCAGTCATCCTTCCAGAAATCGAGAGCTTGACGAATTAGATGCTGAAAGACCGCAACCCCGGCAAATGTCCCAGGCTTTTGCATTTTATTAGCATCCAACCCGCTCTCGGTCAACTCGAGGCCATGGAAGATTTTCAGTGGTTGTCTTTTATCGGTGAGATAAACGATTGTGTAGATTGGAAGTCCTGACAGGACTGAGGTATTAATCGCCACGGAAAACCTTCCTTCACGTATTCGAAGGCCGTACTTTTGTCCTAAGGCGTTCAGCTGACCGATGTCACGATCGATCAGAAGGCCATCCTTGGTTGATGGCTTGTTTGACAGCTCCCCAGAGCCTACATGCGAACAAAAGCGCAAATGATACTGCAGGTGGATCCAGATGGTATCAATATCCCTACAGAGGACTGGGGATGCGTATAGTGGCCATTCAGAAACGAACCATCTCAGCATCAAGAGAGCAAATTCGACAGCTAATCGCCGTTGTGGCTGCTTGTTGATCGATAGTTGAGCGAGAATGAGAGCAATCGTCTTAAAGGATAAGGTTGAGACGGCTTCGTTACATAAAACCGCCCTGCGGTAGAATTAGCGATGGAATTGGCTTACAGTAGATAAGTATGTACCAGATTCTTCCCATCTCGGACTTGCCCCACGGGCACTGCTCTTTAACGTCCTATATTGGGGCCACCAATTCAGCTTTTGAGGTAATCTATATCAAAAATGGGAACAAACCTTGCACATGATGGGCCAACCGCTACGGTTGTACGTAATGCCTGGCTTGAGGAAAGCTAACCATTCAGAGCTCACGGGACGTAGCCAGTCAGGGTTATCCAAACTGAGAGCCAAGTCCACCGGCCATCGCTCCTTAACTTTTGAAGCAAGGTCTCGAAGTTGCTCGACAGCTCCGGACCATACTTCGTTAATATGATACTCATACCAAGGTAAAACTGTTTTAGGTTCGTGTAGGATAAGTCTCGGAAATGCACAGAATTCGATGGCAGACGTAGAGAATAGTTGGTTTTCAGTTGAGGCTCGCCGCTGGTTAGGCTTGTACAATCCCACATTCTGAATTTTCAATTCCGCAAGGAACATGTCACAAAGCCAAGTAAGCATGGCCTGGTCTGGCTCTTGTGAACTCCGATAGCTAGAAAGGGTAGAAACGGCCGATGAGTCGTAATCTTCGGGGATCGGCTTCAAAGACTCGAAATCGCTCTCCGAAAACTCGGCGGCTGGCGCTTCGATCTTTAGGGCCTTTTGCACAACCACCAGGAGGCGGTCTTGTCGCTCGTTGAGCTTCTGGATTTCTGTCATGAGCCGTTCGACGTCGACTTGTTGCTCACTTTTAACCCCGTTCGTGCCTACGGTGGGTATTCATCAGTCTCTAAGCTTGAGGCGGCCAAGGTGCTTCCATCGAGCTTTACCGTTCAACACTGTTGCCATATTGCGCTGCTCTCTCCAGACGAATTTTCTTGCAAGGCTTCGTGCGTAGCTCTATTATATTCCGACGATGCTGAATGCCACAAGCGCAGGTGTATATGTGTTGCGTGTATGATTATAGCACCAAAATGGGAAAACAGAATGGTCAGGGCTGCTCTTGCTTCAAGTGCTCCAAGGGCTCAAGTGCTGCCATATAAGTGAGGCGCGCTGCTCAGCGAGGACACCGCCAGGGCAAGGTCCGAGCGCGGAATGTGGGGTCATGTACGTGTATGGGTGCATGCTCAACTCGGAGAAGGGGTTACTTGTGGGGGCCTCCAATTCGGCACCCCCGTGGGAGCGGCAGCTCCCACGGGGGTGCCGAATTGGAGGCCCCCACAAGTAAGCGCGGTGAGATGATTCAGCTCATGCGAGAAGTTTTCTCACGTCAGCTCGCTGTGCATTGACGTGGGATTTTGACATGACGACGGACGCAGCAGCTCGTGCATTCAGAGGTCGTCATGAGCTGGCCACTCTTTCTCTGGGCCGAAACCCCCGGCAGCACACCCCAATCTCGCGATTGCTCGACGCCCGGTAATTGGTCCACCGTCCAGGCAGATACTGTAAGCTCTGGACCTCCGGGGTCCCTCCGGCCATGCCTGGAGAACATCGCATACAGCATTTCACTCTACAGCGTCCTTTGATAACTAGACATCTTGTTATGCATCGACGAGTGGTTCGGCTGATATTTGGCATGCATCCCCCATTCTAGCTCCTGCTATCCATCCTTGGCGTCCCTTTCGTCGTTCATTCGCCCTTTTCGAGCCTCTTCCAAGCAGTTTCCCCCAAGTCTGCCTCGCCAACGCAGGGTGTATGAACCCGGACTTGGTGGCGTGTGCATCCCCTGGTCTTCAAGACGGTAATCATGCATCGGTTAGACATGAAATTGGCATGAGTTCAGATGGCCCCAAATGTATCAGACCACCAACTCAGCCATACTCCAACGTTGATTTCAGTAGCCCCCGCTCCATCTCGCTTTCGACTGCAGAGGCCGCTCCATCACCCCTCTCTTCACCTCTTTGTCGCTCCGACACGTGGCCGTGGCAAGCGAAGAAGGCGACCGTGTGCTAGGTACTTCGCTGCTCCACAGCACGGGACGGGCCACCACGTGTCGCATATCAAGCCCTGGCCCCACTAGTGCAGCTGCCTGCAGGGTAGCTTGTCAGACAATTGGCTCCACAGGGATCATTGATGGCACCAGTCAATTGATGAGAATTATCTAAGGAGCAATTGTACTATACAAAAGAGAAAGACGTTGCTGTCTTATATAGAAGACGGAAATCCGTGCGGAACGGAAATTCCGAGTGGAATTCCGGAAATAATCCGGTGGGCTATGCCGTGTGTGCGACAGGCTGATATGCGACACAGCTGCTACTGCCTAGAACAGGCAACGCTTTCATTTGTGTATAAAGAGCTGCACGACTCAGTGCATCTTGTCATTGAGTTCTTGCTCCTCAGATAATTCTCAACAATTGACTGATGCCATCAATGATCCCTGTGAAGCCAGTTGTCTGACACCACGTCATGCTGCGTCCTCGGCGCAGCCGTCGGAGATGTAAGATACAGCCCTCAGATGGCGTTCAAAAGTTCATGTCATCATTCACGAAGACTCGGGTCAGAGACCGGAGTTTGTTAGTCACCACAGAGCGCGACGCAGTTGTCGCGGCACGCGTCCAGCGCGCTCTTCCGCACAGTCCTGCCAGACACAGCTGGGATGCGAGAGACTGACGGGCATCGCTTGAAACGCGGGTTAGGAGACGCGTTTCCTTGTATTGTATGAATATTGTCTCGCATAGCAGGGCCAACGGTCTCGTATGTACCTTCCGCCGAAGCCCAACGGTGTCTCTCCATCCATTAGCCGCCACCGATAGGCACAGCTATCACGATAACCACTTTCGGTCTCGTCACCTCGCTACGCTCCTTCCCTGCCGCCTCCTTGCACCGAAGTCGTAATGATCTATTCAACGTGGCTGGCGCCGTCCTGTTGGCAGTTCGTCTCTAGCCTGCGCTCTTGGTGCAACGCTCCTCCGAGTGGATATGTTAGGATGCTTGACGAGGCAGCCCAAAAAGAAAGCATGCCCGACCAGACACGTCACATATCACGCAGGCGGTATGGAGCAAATCAGCTCGCGGAGAACCCTGGAGTTCGAGAAGTATGCATCGCCCACTCTCAATGTCTGCAATCAGGCGGCTGAAGCCTCCAGTTGTCCTCCCCCAAGAAGCCGCCGTTCCCATCTCTACTCACTCCAGGGGCCAGGTATCTGGCACAGCGACCCTATGGCTGGGGAGACTGGACACGCTTGACAGAGAAATTTGCAGGAAGAGTGCTTTGGCGACCGGACGCCGTCCCACAGAGCCCACCAGGTCCCGCACTGTCCACCCGTAGCGCCGGCTCTGGTGTGAGGTACCAGTCCAGAACACTTCATTCAGGTGCCGCTTGTCGCGCCGTTGGCCTGCCTGGCTTTGGAGGGGAGATGATCGACAGTGTTCCCTTGTTGCAGCCGGGCGAACTGGTGGTAGTCATTGGCTGTGGATGCGCTGTGATGTGACGTGGCTTGCTTGTTCGCCTTGACGAAACCCTTACGTGGTCAGGCATAGCCCCAGTGCAACCCCGCCAACTTGCCCCGTCGGTCGCCCATGCAAAATCCACTCGAACGCGTCAGAGCGCCATGGAATGGTAGCTGGAGGCGCAGAGGAAGACTTTTTGAATGAACTTCACAGGTACAATCCACCTGTGTATGTTCGTGAACTTGTAGTAGCCAGCGATTGTGGCGAACATCAAAGGCTTGAAGTTGCGTTAATGGGTGACCGTCCCAAACTCATCCGCGGAGACGATGGCGCTTTGGGACGGGACGTGCCGGTGCATGTTGGGCGCTGGGTGTGTGGGCTCGAAGATAACACTCGCCAAGAAACGTGGTCCACTTAACGGGGGTGCGACCGTCAGATTTTGGGCGGATCTGCGGAGTACAGAGTACATTACCCGTCCCTCGAATAGGGTAAGTGCGATGTAGGTCTTGTCCAAAACGGGCTGCTTTGGCGGCTGACAATCAATAGCGCGTAAGCCTCATCACTACCGATCACCACACCGCGGGGAACGATTGGCAGAGCTCAGCTGCCAGACAGATTCGGGCAGAATCGACGTCCCTGTCTTTGCCTCTTCCTGGCATCCGGGTTTTCATTCCAGTTTGTGCTGGTATCTCGACTGAGCCGTGCCATGGGTACCTACAGAGGTTGCATGCAAAAGATTTCCAGGAGGGTCGGGTAATGTGGACGTTCGCTTTAGCGAGGCTGAAGTCACGATGGTGTTTGCACACAACGCTCTTCAGCGAAAAGAGGAAAGCGGGTTAATAAGAGCGCAGCTTGAGACCTACAATGGCACCCCAGTGGGTGCCGCACTGGTTACGTATGCAAAGAAGGGAAGGAACTCGATAAAGTGCCTATGCAGGTATTTGGGGCAATTTCCGCCAACTGTGCGTGGCAGTTTTGGTAACTAGTCCGATAACGAGTGGTTAAATGGTCACCCTCAGATCTCGACGAATCTCATTGGCAACGTCTCTATTCCTGCGATTCCTTCCTTGAAAAGTCTCCGCCCTAAGTGAGAGGCGAGTGACAGACCTGGTGCCCTGATTTTCCGAGGACCTACTCACCGACCTTCGACACCAAGCAACGTGATATTTGTACAATCTGGGGACGATGCGCACTGGGAACCACCGCCTCTTGGTGGCGCTGCTTCTACTCCTTGCCAATACCGCCGCCGCTAAAGACGACACTGAGTTTGCCTTCAATCTATTCTCAGATATCGCCCCGTACGTTCGAGATTGCTCAAAATCAAGTTCAAAATTATTCAGCTAACGACGTGGTCAAGGATCCTCGCCCTATTCGGGGAGCAGTTCGCGCGACAATTCGCCAGCGAGAGCTTCACATGGCTCGACCACCTGATTTTCGCCAGCGTCCCCCTCGGGATCCTCACGGCGATTACCGGTGCCATTCGTGTCCAGGGCCCCAAGATCGCCCAATCTTTCATTGGCCGCGCTAGGGAGAACCGAGCGGCCGCCGAGATCGAGCTCATGTCTTCCACTTCCGAGGAGGTGTGCGAGATGTTCAACGGGAAGACCATCGTTCGGACAACGGGCCGGCCGACCATCGCGCAGATCATCATTTTCCCGGACCGATACAAGCATCTCGAGGACAACGACGATGACCCAGATAAATCATGTGGCATCCACACTCTCAAGACCGCGGTTGAACTTGATGAAAAACGGTGGAGCATAATGATCCGTCGAGGTCAGCCCCCAAAGTGCCCGGAGATATACTACGTACACCATCGTACTGACCGGCGCCCGTTGCAGCATATCACAGCCGAAGCTATAGACTCGCTGTCAGCTGGTCGCAGCGAGCAAAGAAAATGTTTCGGCTCCAGGCGCCGGCAGATGAAAAGGAGGTTGACGAGGAGAAGGGCTTGAACCCGGATCCGAATGGCGCGCTCCATGGGCCGCTGGATTTCCTGGGTCCGCCTAACCTCCAGCTAAACGTCTCGTCTGGTCGGTCGTCTCGACAAAGGAAGGCTGCAGAGCTCTTCATGGCTGCCGCGACTGCCATTGCCCTGCAGCTTGGCTTGCTCGCAATATCAGCCATTACGGTCTACCACGAGCCGACGAAAGCATCCATCGGTTATGAGCCTCAGCCGTATGGACTCCCTTGTTACATCGGTGGTTCGGTGCTACTTTTCCTTGGCATGGCCATCTGTTCCCTCGCCATTGAGAGCAGCACTGTCGAGTTCGTGTGGCAACGCAGGAAAGACGCCAACGTCTCCGAAAAGGCTACTGACCCAAATTCTGAGTCGACAGCGGACACTCTGAAACCAGCTATCGCAGAGACGACGAAAGAGATGGTTAATAAAGATAAGGACCAAAAGTCTGCCGAGAACTACGACTTCCGTCCACGGTTGATTTGGCTCCAACAATCTCAGACGGTCAACGACCAGGCCTTCAACTCCTACGTGATTCTCGGAGGAGCAAAGCGCTACGTTCTAACCTCGAGTCGCCAAGAAGTCGTCCTGAGCTGTGAAGCATCGCAACATGACGCGACGTCCAAGAAGCGAACCAACTCTATGCCACAGTCGGAGTCAGACTCCTCCTCAGTCTCAGCCGATGATCCCCAAACCGTGAGTCTCACCTCGCTACTTGCATTCGCAATGGTTGGTCATCTGTTCAGGATATGGCTAACTTCACCAGACTGAAGATGCAAAGCGGCCCAGCAGACGGGCATGGGAGGCACTTACCCTGGTCGGAGTCTTCTCCGGTGGTCTGGGGTTTATAGCCCAGTTTATGGGCCTCCGGGGCCTTCCCTGGCCGTGCTCTTTCTCACAGCTCCTGGCTATCTTCTTAATGGCTCTCATCCGAGCCTTCATCCGACGTCGGCTTGGGCGGATTCCCCTGTCCTGCCCGGCCCTGTCCAGATACGAGCTCGACTTCCTCGCAACTCGCATTGTATTCTGCGTGCACTTTCGCGAATTCGACGAGTCTAAGGAAAACATGTACTTGAAGCACGTTGATCCAAAGGAGATCTGTCTGTGGAACGTGGTCACTCCGAAGCCGAACAGCTCAGGCAAGTTTCTGTTTCAGTCGCTTGAGCTTCCCAAGTCTACCAAGCAGGTCGACCACGCTGAACCTGCCGACGGTACCAAAGCCACTGACGACACAACGGCTAGCGAAGGTGGGAAAGACATGGTAACAACCAAAGCCACCGATTCGACGGGTGATGAGAACGGAGGCTCCAAGGCGTCCCCAGACGCGTCGCGAGCCAACGGGGCGCGAAGAGAACACTTCGGCCTTCGAAATCGAAGAAAATCACACAGAGAATTTAATTCCGACAAGTGCCGTGGCTGCCATCCCGGATCCAGCCAGCAGCTCATCCGCGTTCGTGAGCGATTGGGCAACCTGTGCACTTGGAGGAATAGCGCTTCTGAAGCTGCGCTGGCTCTGGCTCAGTCCATCGAACACTTCATGGGTGTGTTTTTCAGGGGCAAGCACCCGGAGCCGATCGACTGGGTCATTCAAGCGAGTAAGCTCTCCGCAAAATCCGCATCCGAGCACAAGACAGACACCATCGTCATATCCGTTAGCCGAAATGAAGCTCAGAAGTGGGAGGTGGAAATTGGAAAAATTGAGGCCGTTTTGTCACTGTGGATTGCGAGTATTGAGTCTCAGACGATCCAGACCGCCGAGGGAGTGGGCGTCGCTGGTTCCGGAAAACATCGATGGAAACGCGGTCCGGTCGATTGGAGACGTTCCAAAGCCGGAATTGGCTCAAGATTCGACTATTGCAGGATTCTCGGTGACAACTTTGAGGATGGCGTCTTGAAACGCGACCTTTCGTGGTGGGTGAGCGAGCAAGTCGCTGAACAGAGCGAGGCAAAGGATGGCGGCTCAGGCACCTCAAACACTACGAGCTCCAGAGGTGGCGAAGAGGTAAAGCTGGTGATCGGGTTTAACGGCTGTCTCGAAAGTCGTATGTGAAGCTTTCTCATTAGGATTATGATACTGTTTCGCTCATTCTACCGCAGCCAATTCACCGCGAGCTACGATGGAGTCAAAAGAACTCTCGCTTGTCACAAGCGCCTACCTTCCGACAATTCTTGCGCAGCACCTCTTTACGAGCTTTATTTGGACTGTCGTCGAGAAGCTTTCCAGAGACTGTCTCCAGCAGGGATCGATGAACATCGAGGATTACGTCCAAGTCGACAAGACTCACGCGTTCGATCCATACGGATTCAGCAAAACCTGGTATCGCCCAACGCTAAAGCACGGCAGTCTGAGCAGCCTCGTCGGACACATTGAAACAGCGGGTCTCGGCACCGCCACTGAGATCCTACTGTGCATGATCCCTGCACTCAGTTACAGAGACCTACTACCCAACGAACGGATTCTCAGGCTGATGCCCTCCGTGAGTCATGGGCAGGGATGGGCTCAGACGGCAAGCTGCTACAACGCACTCCTTGATACTAGCATTGGAACTCAGTTGGAAGAACACTTTGCGGTAGCTGTGGTTGTAGCAACCATGGACTTTCTATATTTGGCCTTTCAGTCCGTCAATGACCATGTCCATCCAGATGAGGAGCTGGACAAGGGTCTAGGGGGGATTCTTAAGAAGCTACAGACCAACTTTTCAAACATCCTCCAGAGGATCTCGCCGGTGTACGACCTGCAGAAACGCAGAGCCAGTTTCAACGATATTTTCGAACGCTATGTGACCTCCGGTATTGATCATGGCCCTCTCTCTCTGGAGTGGAAGTGCGAAGAGCCAAGCGCGGACGAAAAGGAGCGGCTCAGAAAGATCGGTTTCTCAGCGTTGCATCTTCAAGTGTGCCGCTCTATGGATGGAGATGGCGTGTCAAAAGAGTCTCGCCAGAGCGACAACTCTCCTGATGACCTTGGTAAGCTGAAATTAGCCGATGAATCATTTTGCATTTACAATTCCATTGACTCTAGAACAGGAAATGATGCTGGCGAAGCGGATATTTTTGGCTGGACGCCCCTCCATTACGCATGCCTTGGATCGAACCAGGTCGTCTTCAAATCCGTCTTGAATTCCCCACGCAAAGATGACCGCCCTATCCATCTGTTGCTGGACAAGCTCCAGAGAAGTCCTATTCACTTGACTGCCCTGTGCGGCAACAAGGCTTTCGTCCTCGACATCCTGTCAGGAATGAAAAAGAAAAGCGAGAAGAGATTTGCCGTAAGAGCGGCTGGCCTAGACGGCATGACGCCTATCCATCTGGCAGCGAGTGGCGGACACGCGGAGTGCGTTGGGGTACTTATGCAGTACACAGAGAAGGGCGCCGACGCCGAGGTGAAGGATGAGTGGGGTCGGACGCCGCTATCGTGGGCCGCCGCGAACGGGCACGAGGCCGTCGTCCAGCTGCTGCTTGCGAACGGCGCCGACGTCGAGGCGAAGGATGAGTGGGGTCGGACGCCGCTATCGTGGGCCGCCGAGAACGGACGCGAGGCCGTGGTCGAGCTTCTTCTTGACACGGGCAAGGTCGACATCGATGCGGGAGACAAGAATAGCCGTACGGCGCTATTGCGGGCCGCCGGGAGGGGACACGAGGCCGTGGTCGAGCTTCTGCTTGACACGGGCAAGGTCGACGTCGAGGTGCAGGATGAGTGGGGTCGGACGCCGCTATCGTGGGCCGCCGCGAACGGGCACGAGGCCGTCGTCCAGCTGCTGCTTGCGAACGGCGCCGACGTCGAGGCGAAGGATGAGTGGGGT
>JBBEOF010000142.1:0-11694 GCA_037576055.1 Fusarium sp. M6JPR69
CCTGTGGATGGACAGTCCTCGAAAATGTGAACCAGTCGAAGAGGTACGTAGCTTGCACCCAGGCGAGCCTCCACCTTCCTTTTGTCTGTTTGTGTATCTCCGGATATGTATACGCTGTTCCATGACCCCTGTAGAGAGGCGCCGCCTCCATTGGACTCGATCAGTGAACGGATATCATGCCCGATCGAAACCACTGGTGACAATGGTTGCCAACCCATCCTGTCAAGCACCATCAGCTTTCCCTCATTGCACTCTCGTTGCCTTCTGGGGTTAGGACGCTCTGCAATGCCAGCGGCTTGCATTCCCCTAATAGAGGGAAAGAACCACAACTTAAAGTGAGGTCAATCCGCCTACCATCTACAGAAGGCTTCAGATCAGGAAGCCCACACTGGTCTGGGACTAACTATAGACGCAAACGGAAGTTCTCGAGTAAGTCATTACCAACGATATGTCTTTTTCCGTGGTAACCTGAGTCGCTGGAAATAGAATCTATCATATTTTAGCGCCGACTCTGGTCTGGACTAAATCTTATCACCCCAGTGGCGCAACACTATTAGTTCCGTTACCAATTTAGGCTATGATCTTGGGTGGAGAGTAGCTACCTTGAGGGTAGCTTAGAAAATGCAGTGAATCCTTGGAGATCGTTTACTAAAGAGAACGCCCGTGGCTGAGAATAATGAACTGATTTGGGCCTGCGGCATTTCGGAGTTATTGAGACATTATTCAACGATTGAGTATATTCCCATAAGTGGAATCCAACGGATCCTCCATGAGATTTCCCCAAGGGTCCGTGCCCGCCTTAGGCAGAGACCAATAGAACTTCCAGCAAACAAAGACAGCAAAATACAATGAGTGGGCTCCGTCGGGGATCAGTACTGACCATCGATGTTTATCTCGGAAGAAGTATGATGCACGCTAGGCCGCATGGAAATCCAGGGTGGTGAAATGATTGACCCGAGCGACCCATACTAACAAAAAAAAAAAAAAAAAAAAAAAAAAATGCTTGGGCAAGACGAAATAGTGACTGGTCATATACCTTGGGGTAGTCCCGGGTAGCCCTCCACATATCACTAGCGCCTCTCTCCCGCTGATCACCCCTGGTAGAATGGGGGCCGGAATGGAGACAAGAGACAACAAGCAGTATTAACGCTCAGACATCTGGGGCATGTGTAAACAACGGCAATGGCCCCTGCAAGTCAGGAATTTGAATGTAACGTATACGATAAGTGAGTTGGTCAGACAAGTGAGTCGGTCAATTTTGTACCTTTTAGCAGGGTATAGCGGGGTAAAATACATAAAAATTGCTAAAGGGCGCTAACAATTTCCAGGTACTTTTTATATGTCTCAGAAGTTAGAGGTGTGCAACATGGGTGTGGGCAGAAGAGATTGGATTTTTCGCTACTTTTTTCTAAGGGAGCGACGAAGGTAGGGTTTTTATACCTGTGTTTAGTCTTCTAATAATATAGGTAGTAGTCTGCTGTTTGATGCTAGTTGTGGTCGTTCACGATCATCGTGAACAAGTTCATCGTGATCGTGATCGCTGCCTATTTTTTGGCCCTATTCCAACAGAGAGACTATGCATACCCTTGCTGTCAAGCGGCAGAACTGACCAACTAAGCGATCTCAGTCCAAGTTGATGCCTGCAACCCGGTCAGTCACACCTTTCTCTCATTAGCATGCACCGCAGCTCTCCTGTCCCACTGCATCGGCTTCCCCGGAGTCTGCCTTGCCAAGACGTGATGTATGAGCCCAGGCTTCATGCATCCCTTCGCTGGAGGAAGCAATGAGGTGTTCGGAGGGAGTCCATGTCAGTGAGAGGCCCCAGTCGGTTTCAGCGGACTACAGAAGCCCTGGGAGGCATGACGAACTCAAAAGTATGCTGCTTGGACTGGATCTAACTGCAGAAAGCGCGGCGTCTCAGCTTACAGAGTCCTAAATCCGAAGCTGCATAGAGACTTGGAATTTGGTGAGGGGCCAGCTATATAAGCAGCTGACCAACTCCTGGATGGGAGTAAGATATCAGCAAAGCTCCCCACTACCCTCCACATTAGTGCACGCTGTAACAATTTGGTGCTTACCTCTTCACCCTCACCCTTCTTATCACCATCATTTTCCACATGTGACCGTCGATCCCACTACGGCCGATTCCGACGCTCGATACCCCGGATGTAGCCAAAGCATACCCTTCCCATCTTCCACAGTCCATATGCCGTCAGTGCTTATACCATAGCACAGTAGCTAACATCTTGTAAAGAAGCCCTAGTCAACTGATTATCGATAATATGCGATAACTCTAGGTTCAGAAGTCTGATGCCAGTCACATGCATAATAAGCGTGCGGTCAAAACAAGCGCGCGGTCAATTCCCCACCCGAATTCTCTTTTCCTTACTTCAACCCACATTCCTCAACCACAAAACATGTCACAGTCAAATTACGAAGCTAATGTCGTTCTTGCTCTTCAAGCGCTTCAAAAATGACCCCCAATTGAAGGTGCATCGCGCTGCTACGATCTATGGAGTCTCAAACACTACCTTGCGTCGTCGACGCCACCATATCCCTGCAAGACGCGACTACACGCCCAAATCTCGAAAATTAACGGATCTGGAGGAACGGATAATTGTTTAATATGTTCTCGACCTGGATTCGCGATCGTTTCCTCCCCGTCTTCGCGACGTGGAAGATATGGCTAATAAACTGCTCGCTGACTGCGACGCGCCTCCCGTCGGCATGCGCTGAGCTTCTAACTTTGTTAAGCGACAACCAGAGCTAAAGACGCGTTCTTTTCGGAGATATGACTACCAAAGAGCTAAATGCGAAGATCTAGAGGTCATTCTCGGCTGGTTTACGCTTGTGCGGAACATAATCACTAGATATGGCATCGTGGAGTTAGATATCTACAACTTTGACGAGACTGGCTTTATGATGGGTATGATCGCAAGCGGAATGGTCGTCACAGGCGCAGAAAGACGTGGAAGGCCGAAATCAGTCCAGCCTGGAAATCGGGAATGGGTTACAGTCATCCAGGCTATTAATGCGGAAGGCTGGGCGATCCAGCCGTTCATCGTGGTTGCGGGTCAATATCACCTCGCCAGCTGGTACCAAGAAAGCAACCTCCCGGGCGATTGGGCTATCGCCACGACCAAAAATGGCTGGACTAACAATGATACGGGCCTTGAGTGGATCAAGCACTTTGATCAGCACACAAAGACCCGATCAAATGGTCGCCATCGCCTTCTGATCCTCGATGGCCACGAAAGCCACCACTCGGTTGACTTTGAGACATATTGCGAGGAGAACAACATCATCACGCTTTGTATGCCGCCTCACTCGTCGCATCTGCTCCAGCCTCTTGACGTCGGGTGCTTTGGACCTCTCAAGAAGGCATACGGTCAGCAAATAGAGCATCTGATTAGATGCTCTATAACCCACGTTTCGAAGACCGAGTTCTTTCCGGCCTTTTACGCCGCATTTCAAGCCTCAATGACAAAAGCCAATATTCAGGGAGGTTTTAGAGGAGCCGGACTTGTCCCTCTAGACCCAGAAAATGTACTTTCAAAGCTTGATGTGCAACTACGGACTCCAACACCGGTCGAGGAGGAGGCTAGCCTCCCTGACCCTTGGGTCTCAAAGACCCCACAGACGGTCCTTGAGGCTAGCTCTCAGTCTGAATTTCTGAAAAGACGAGTTGAAAGGCACCAAAGTAGCTCTCCGACATCTATTCTTAATGCGATTGAGTCATTTTCGAAGGGAACGAAGGCAATTATGCATGAGATGGCTTTAATGAAGTCTGAGATCCAGATCCTTCGACAGGCGAACGAGGCCCTTAGCAGGCGGCGGAGAGCAAAAAGAGCACGCCTCCGTAATGGAGGAAAGATGACTGTAGATGACGGTAGGGAAGCAATTGATCAGATGGGTGTTGATATGCAGGGAGTGGCCGAATCGTCGAGAAGTGGTGGTCAAGGAGGGTCGGCGCGAGCGAAGGAAACCCGTTGTGGAACATGCGGCAAGACCGGCCATAATAAAAGAACATGTCAGATAGTTGTTGCGATATCTAGGGAAGAGTATAGTAATTAGTTTCGATTGATCAAACGCTTTATTGTGTTTTTATTCTATATTCTATACTGAGGGTCTTAATATTTTTCCGACTCGCTTGTATTTCCGACTCGCTTATCACGTACGTTATCGTCACTATCACGAGATATATCGGACGGTTTCAAATGTCAAAAATAAGGCAGAATTGACTCCGTAAGTGAGGGATTAATCTGATATCTGATTCATGAAGAGCCCATCGCCCTTGACCCTAGAGGGCATAGCGAGCGGGGAAGGCGGGCCGGTTCCACCTTGCCAAGAGTCCGAATTTTTCGAGTTTCTACGGTAAATGGCATTATGTCAGACAATTGGCTCCACAGGGATCATTGATGGCACCAGTCAATTGATGAGGATTATCTAAGGAGCAATTGTACTATACAAAAGAGAATGACGTTGCTGTCTAATATAGAAGACAGAAATCCGTGTGGAACGGAAATTCCGAGTGGAATTCCGGAAATAATCCGGTGGGCTATGCCGTGTGTGCGACAGTGTTGATATGCGACAAAGAACCTTCTACCTGGCCTGCTATCTTGGAAATGACGGGGATATCGTCTCTTTAGCATCAAGGCTGCAGAGAAGGAGTCTAGCCCACTTAAAATTTCAACATCTAGCATTCAACTAGCAACGAAAGAGGTAACCGTGGCGAAAGAGTGTGATCTTCCTTATAAATCTCGCAATGAAGCCGGCCAAGGAAATACAACATGCCGTGGAGAGCAGCCATGGAAAAAACACAGCCCGTGAATCCACCGCTTCGTAAATAATTTTGGACACTGCCCATATTGCATCTCAAGGTCAAAGCAATCAACCTCGAGAGAAACATGCCTATCGATGTCGTTGTAATCAAACCCTTCAGAATCCCGTCGCTCAGGCTGAAACGATGTGAACACATAGCCTGATTTCAGTTCTTCTTCAAGAAGCATTACATCTGCATCCTTACCTCTTCTCTTAAGTCCGGCAATCGGAGAGCGATAGTCATTGTCTGGGCTACTTCCAAACCCCGTCCCACAGCCTCCACTCCTCTCGCTGCCATCTTCGCCAGACTCGATAATGAAGATAGCAACTCCCCGGGGCCCAGGGCCGAGCAGTGTCGCTGTGCAGAGTGTTTTCCCCCGATAAATGGCTTCTTCGATTTTAGTCGCCATGCGCTTCTGCCATTCCGCAGCGAAGGTTGCTGGATGGTGTAAATCCACGATGCTGTGCAGCCTTTCGGAGAGAATGCGAAGGCGGCGATTGGCAGCCTGGAAAGCCAACCATCTCAGCGGCCGTAGCGCTCTGCGTTGTCGACCAGGTCTGTTACGCTTCGTTCTTTTATGCCAAACATGGCGATGGAAACCGTTGGTTGGGATCTCTTCGTCCAGTCGCCAGAGATGACCCTCAGTCTTGACACCCTCTTCGGCTAGGATCACACTAGAGAATCGGCACCCTTTGTTGAATGTGAGCTTTCCTGTAGGCTCAGGACATTCCAATCCATCAAAGAAGTGCATGTGGAGAATGTCAGTGATAGGTGCTGCCCTTGCCGCCCCAACGTTTACACCTTCTGCAGGGTGGTTGGATAGTATCTCCCCATTCACAAGACAGAGCGTGAGCAAGGATAGACTGAGGCTATATCCGCTTTGTTGAAGCTCCCTGCTGTCTAGTCGATTGATATACTGGCAACAGTTGGCGATGATAGCCAGGCGGTCCCAATCTCTATCGAGCTCGCGGCCCGTGACATCCTCAATAATTTGCGGGGTCATGGATACCGGGGCCGAATCGTCACAGCCGAGATCACCGGACTGGAGTAAGATGGTATACTTCCCAGCTCTCGAAAGGATGTTGCCCAAGTAAGGTGGAGGCGGCTGATGGCTTTGATAGGCCAGACAAAGCATTGTTGCTTGTTCGTGGAAGTTGACTGAATTGATACAGAGTTCCCCATCCAAGGATCCTAGAAGGCCGTGTGGCTTCTTATCATTGAGGTTCGGGGAATGGGGAACAAGAAGCGTCATCTTCGTTTTAGCGCGGTAGTTTTCCTGGTACGTCCAGCCTCGTGAGAACCACATGTCTGATGTCAGGTAGTTTAAAAGTCGAAGCGCTTGTAGGGCCCTTTGCCACGACGTTGATGACGAGAGCCAATATCGTTTCTCCCATCGCACCACAAGGTCGCCAGAGAGAATCTCTATAAGCAACTGAAGTTGATGCGGGGTCTTAACTGGTCTTGCCGGTAATGCAACTGGGTATTTGCTCAAGCTGTAGACCCGATCCATTGCTTGCATTCCTATTTCTTTCGCTTCTCCCTCTTCCTGATCAATGCAGTGTTTATCGATCCAGAGGTATTCGGCACCAACGTACTCCATGTACTTTTTCATGCGAACAAAAACCGTATCTCTTACGCTGGACGGCTTCGCTCGAGACGAAGCTACGCTTTCAACCATGTAACCTCCTTCAGGAACACCTAATTCTTCTGGAGGTCGCCGCCATGTGTAGGATAGAGCGACGTATCGTGGTTCCTTGAAGGCATTGATAGTTCTCAGCCTTAGAGTCGAGCGGGTGGAGCGTGCACGCCTGCGATTCGTGTTGCGGTGCCTTGGCGAGTCCGTAAAATATAGGCATCTCAGATTCTGGATGAAATCCAAAGACTTCTGCTGTTCCACCTGGGCGGTTTGAATAGCGACTAGCTGCGTTGTAATCTTTTCTTGTGGACGCCTTGCGCGGATACGAACGACCGGATCGTTCATATCATCAGTCGCCTGAGGACCGCTAGGCACAAGCGGTAGGTTTTCTTGCGGCATACTCCGCTCCATTTGTGCTGCAGTCGAGGCTGTGAAAAGATTTGTAACTTGGATGACGATGTTTACTCTGCTGTAGCTTTTCAAGAATATTGTCGCTTGAGATTTGCAGGCTTGTTGTGTTGAAATGGTTCTGAAGGCTGGATGAGACGGCAGCACTTCAATCAGTCCGTAAGCGGAGAACTGCGCCGCATTTTATCTGTTCAGAAACCTGTAGCAATTCTGCACTTCCAAGCCGCGACAACGTAATGGAGCCCGGCACTGCTCCTCCCATCCCTGAGGTGGTGGGGTTCCCAGCCTAAGCTTAGCCATTCGGAACACTCAGAATCGCTGCAACGTGCAAAGGCATGCACGCAGACTCGTATATCCAACCAGCATACGCCAAATCGCGGGGTTGAATAAGCAAAGTAATCAGAGATAATGCAGCTCATTGCATGGCTTACCAGTAGCCTTCCACGACTAATCTGGAACATGAGATATGGGCATACGGCTTGATCTCGCTTCAGATTGCAGATATTGCACACTCCCTGATAAGAGTGAGGCTAGTTGATAAATACTACCACCGCTTATCTGATCAATGCAGTAGCTTAGTGTCCCAGTGATAACTTCGCAACTCTGTGGTGTGTGGTCTTCGTTTTTGACCATGTGACAGCCATAACACAAGAGGGGTCAAGCGATTACTGCTTCCTGCTCGTGTACCCCTCAAACTTATCACAGTGGATCACGCGCCGTTGCAACCACCAGTCACCTCAGCTAATTCAAGGCAACGTGCAGATCGAATGAAAAGACGCATTGCCGCTTTGGTGTGGCTGCAGGCTTGGCTTTCAGGCAGTAGTGCGTCTATCAAAACAGGAGACCGGTCCCTGCGGGCCCGCCAATGCCTTTCGGAACGAGCCTTCAGATCCTCTGATTTCCCTGTGACTCTTCGATCACGGCTCGGTATATGGATTGAGAGTATCCCTTCAAATGTCGAGGACCTCCCGCCAGGTCACGGCCGGGGGTTGCAGCCAATTAAAATGCATCGGATCAAAGGTACCTAATCCTCCACCTATTTTAGCCTATGATAGAAGTCCCCGCAATCTCTCGAGTTACAAATTGCTACATTACACTGCTCACATCCCCAAATTGATTGATGTCTCCTTTTATTACGACTGACCGGCGCCAACGGCTTCCTTGAGATTCTTGACCTTGGCTGCCCTAATTGAAGCCCTTGACAAGCGAGGCATTCTGATTTTTTCCCTCTTCGGACGAATTTATGCTATGCAACAGGCATAAATTCGTCCCCGGCTCGAAAAAGCTTCCTTAACTGACTTTGCGGATGGAAGGCCTTGAACACCTCGTTGTAGAGGCGTTCCCTCCACTTCTTCTGGTTTTCATAACGGTTCCAATCTGGCTGGCCGTGTAGCTATAAGAGAAAGCTATTCACAAGGACCACATCTAGTAAGAAAGTCCAAGCAATAACCTGCCAAGCGCCCCGGCGGATAGGATGATCAAAGCCAAGATATGACCTTCTTTGGTCGCCTCGGTCAACATGATTCATTTCGTCGTTGTAAGAAGCAGCGATTGTAGGGATCGATATAAGCTTGACTGGCTCACCACCAAAAAAGCGCTGTATTGGCCGTGCCGTTGGGGTCTTCGTTGACGGTCTCTTCCTCCAACGCTCAGTCGTCTCATCGCCGGTGAACACAGTTGAAAGGAACAATACGAGGGCATTATCCTTCCACGCGATTTAGTTAACCTAAGGAAGGAGTAGACTAATTAGCAGCTAGATAAGAAGAAGTTTAGATTGTCTTACCTGATTATCAGCCGTTGGGATGACCTTGATCTCATTGAATTGGAACCCTGACTTCCCTGCCTTATAAGCCTTTTTGGCCTCTGCAAGGCCTTTGTAGATGCCACAGTTAGGCCGGGCTGTGCCGGTTGCACCGTGACCGTGCTGGCGAAGGGAGCGGAAGAGGTCTGGCGACGAGAAGAGGTTATCCACGAAGACGTGATATGTCGATATCGGCAGTAGGTTAATCAGGGCAATAACGACGCTTTGAATTGAGTTGAGAGCTATGATCTTAGCCCCGGCTTCCGTAGCCACGTAGATAACTTCTTCAACCTCGTCGGCCTTATCAGCCGTGCTAGGACCCTTGCTCTTTCCCTTGCTTTTCTTTCTTTGTGATGCTGGCTTCTTCTTCTGAACTCCAACAGGGCCGTATTTTGCGCCGGGCTGGTGCCATATCCACCTCATGAAGAGGCCTAGCTGAGCGGCTATCCACATCTTGAAGCCTGTGTCGATAGGCTTATTAGGGACGTATGTAACTTGCTTATTCCTTCCTGTATATTGTATCATAGCCTCGTCGACGGCAAGATGCGTGCCCGGCTCACAGAGCTCTGTTGTTGCAAGTTGAACGTGCTGAGACCATGGCTCAACGCATTGGAAGACGATAGGGAAGTCGTCACCGCCGCCGTCAGTGAATTTAGTGAGGCCAAAGATGCGGATATTACGATAAAGAAGCTGAAATCGATTGCAAGTCATAAACTTGATTATCGAGCGTTCAGGCCGCTGATCCTCTAGCTGAGAGGTCTTCCAATGGTCTTCCACCGTTATTTCGCTATGGGCTCCCATATAAATAAGGATCGCAAGCCAGATGTATACCTCTGCAGCCGTGGTTGGTTTCCAGGCGTGGAGGTGTGACTGATCTATTATTTCGGGTTCTTGGCTATCAATAACGCCGCTTTGGATGAGGCTGCTGACCCAGTCATTGGTGTACTTGACCCAGTTATTGACTAGGGAAATGGGTATAAAGTGCTGGAAAAGTAACAGCGGGCTCTGGGACAGCTAATTGATGAGAAGTTCTCGTCACGGCACCTCGAAGGGTTGAAAATTGAAGCCTCGGTCGTCGGCAGCAACAGAGATGATAAGGTGAGTGCGTTGGTAGAGGCAGGAGCAGATGTAGCCATAAAAGATTTCGTGGGGCAGACGCCCGCCGATCTTGCGAGAGGCACGAATTAACAGATCTTCATATTTCTGTTAAAGGCTTGGCAGAAACCGGTTGTGGCAGAACAGCAGGATCAGGATAGGAAACAGAATTGATATTCCTCGTAAATCTCAAGAGGAGGAAATTAGAGAGAAGGAATGCATGAGCTGGCCCAGCCGTCCTGGCACTAGTTTGCCAGGATCTATATGCTGGTAGAAAGAGCGCGCTTACATAGGTGCTCGAACACTTGTTCAGTGCTAGCACGCACATCTTAGCATGAATAGCGAATCGAGTCTGGTATCAAGGTGTTGTTGCTCAAGACAAGATAGAAGGAACAAGTCAAAAGATGGCCACTTCGGGAAAGAGAAAATAAGTCCAGGGAAGAAACACAGTATACAGATGAAGCCGCAAAAATAGATCTTGGATAGCTATCAAAGCTGATCTTCTCTGTGCTGGGCTTTTCCATCGTGCTTCTGGGGCGGGTGCTGATTCAACTACAGGCCTTCCCGCCCAGGCCCTTGATCCTGCAACCATCTAGGGCGCGGTGGGGTGCGTCGATCATCATCTTCTCAATCGAATCAATCTTGATCTTGCAGAAGAGCTTTGAGAAAAGGTACTGGTCACCAGCATCGTTGAGAAGAGGTAAGGTGCGGTAGCCTTGCTTAAGGTTGCTAAGCTTACCAGTGTAGGTGGCCACTGCCGGTCTGTCATTGTAGTTCTCGCCATCGTTGGAGAGTTTGACAGACCATCGAGCAAAGACCAGATCGGGTTGTTTCTTCGTGACTTTGAACTTGAAGTGACCATCAAACATTGGGTTGAAGCCGTTCTCTCGTACGATATTCGTCCGGAACTTTGGCGGCGGGTCAGGATCTCGAGGCAAGGCTGACTCATTCCTCTTCTCCCGTTTATCACTGGTGTGGAAGACCTCAACCTCGACGTATGGGTTCATCGCCTTGTTGGCGGGAAGGCTGGCCGGTCGCATAAGCCGTTGTGCCGAGATGACATCGATGGTGAATGAAACAACACTGCGCTCCTTCTTGCCCCCAGGAAGTTCGGGGTTGTATGGGAGCACTTGGATGTCCCGTAGCTCCGCAGGTTTAAGCACGTAGCCCGAGGAGTCCTGGCCACCGTCAAACATGGCGCGGTTGATCTGCATACCCAAGTCGAAGGTCTGCCAGTTGAGCGCAACCATCTGGATTCCGCGGCGCCAGTACAGGAGGGGATCAAAGTTGTTGGAGGTGATTCGGGTGCGATCAGGGTAAACTCGCATCATGTAGCGCAGGTTGTGGAGGTCGACTGCTATCTTCTGTTCCTTGGCGCGAAAGTGCTTGGCAAAGCTCGACTCCATGAAGGAGAAGATGTGGTTGTATTGCTCCGCCTCGGCAGCGTCAAAGCCAGCAAAATTGACACCGGCACAGTAGACGCCAAGATCACCAAGCTCTTTAACAATCTTGGTAGACGTTTTTCGTGAGTTTCGCTCCCCGCCGCTGTCATTGTCGCTGGCGCTTCTACTCGCCCTACCTTGCACCCCGCCTTCAGTAATTGTGTTATCACGAGTCTTTCTGACCGGCCGACGACAAGAAGGGCTAGGGCTACGAATGAGGCTCTGAGGAAGCGACTGCGAAGGCATCAACATGGCGGCATCAGTCACGGAACGAGTCAGTGGTGAGTTGAGGCTGTTGCCTCGTCGGCGGCCGCGGAAATTGCTGGCAGGAGGCTCCTGCTTGCTCTGCGGCTTCTTGACCTTGATGAGGATGCGTCCCATGAGCTCAGAGGGCGAAGGCAACTTGTCATAGCAGTCTTCCAACGTCTCGGTGACCAGTCGAGAGCCGAAGGCCTCCTTCATAATGTTGACCATGATGGCTTGCTGATTA
>JBBEOF010000143.1:0-11584 GCA_037576055.1 Fusarium sp. M6JPR69
CATGTGGCGACAGTGAGTGCAGCTGAGATCACCTCGGGCGCACCCGGCGAAGAAACTAGGAGGTCCACCTGTCAAAGGGCCACGGATGGAATAAAAAGGAAAGACATTCCCAAGAAAAGCCCTATGCTCCATGGAAGGGGGACGGGGGCGACGACGCCTGAAGCTGAAAATACGAGTCTCGGGAGAATGGCTAAACGCTTTGGTAGACAGCGGAGCTGAGCAGAACTTTTTTCGACCCACGGACGGCAAACAGGCTCAAGCCGCCGTGGAGGCACAAGTCCGAACCCTACGAAGCCATCAACCCCGAAGGAGAAAGGTTCGATTACAACAACAGAATTGTCGACAGCGAGATCGATCACCTCGAAGCCCTCGTCGAAGGAAAGAGCCAAAGAATCCTATTCGGCGTTGTACCTACGCAGAGCCACGACTTTGTGCTCGAGTACCCATGGTTGTACCGGTACCGATTCAATCCGCATTTCGACTGGAGAACTGGCCAAGTGCCTTATTTCCATGATGAGGTGCTCTGCACGACAAATGATGACTGTGAATACGATACGAGATCTCAAACCTCTGCCGAAGACGCCAGAGAAGTCAGGCAGAGGCAAACACGGGATACCTCTCGACCCAAAGGAACACAACACAAATACCACAACGGACAGAAACGACAACGTCAACAAATGACCGCAAGCGTCATGAAGCAATTCCACAAACTAAAAGAGAGCCTCGGGCAGATGAAGAAAGCACCGGCAGGAGAACGTCTCCGGAACGTCCCACCAAAGTATCGGATCTACGAAAAACTATCGGCAGAGGAACTCGAGACGGGTCTACCAGAACACACGCACTACGATTTGGAAATCGAATTCATCGATGGGAAGCAACCAGGCTTCAGCAAACTCTACCTATTCAACGAGGCGCGACAAGCGGTGTTGAGGGAACACATCGAGAGAATGATACGGAGGGGATACATCAGGGAAAGCAAGTCATCTGTCGGATACCCCGTTACGTTCGTACCGAAGAAGAACGGCATATTACGATTGTGCATCGACTACAGGACGCTCAACGAGATCACGGCTAGGGATCGAACGCCACTACCACTTCTCACCGAGCTGAAAGACCGACTCTACGGCACGAGGTATTTCACCGCACTCAATCTCAAGGACGTCTATCACTTCATTCGGGTCAAAGAATGACACAAGTGGAAGACCGTTTTTCGTGACAAGTACGGACTATTTGAGTACCTTGTTATGCCCTTTGGGCTCACCCACGCACCTGCAGCATTCTAACGGATGCTCAACAATATGCTACGGGAACATCTGGACATCTTCGTTGTATGCTACCTGGGCGACGCCCTCATCTTCTCCGAAATGGAAGAAGAACATGCAGAACACGCCCACAAGGTACTGCAGACACTACATGACGCCAAGTTGCTAGTGGAACCTGGAAAGAGCGAGTTGCACACCTCGGAAGTGGAATTTCTCGGACACATCATCGTTCACAACGAAATACGCATGGATCCCAAGAAGATCCCAGCAGTCAAGAACCATAAGGGACTAAAGAACGTCAAGGAAGTACAAGCCTTCCTAGGTTTCGCCAATTACTGCCGCAAGTTTCTTAAAGCATTTGGGAAGATCGCTGCACCATTGACAGGACAAACCCTTCGTAATTGGAATAAAAGCACGAGAAGCCTTTGACAAGATCAAGGTACTCATCCTAAGTGAGCCAATACTCCAGAATTTTGGCCCATCTCGACAAATCGGTCTCGAAACGGACTCCTAGGACTTCGCACCCAGGGCTCAAATCAAACGAGACGACGAAGAATTATTCTACTTAATCGCATCATACTCCCGCAAGATACACGGAGCAGAACGTAACTATCTCCTCTATGACAAAGAGTTTCTCTCGATCGTAACACTTTCAAGGAATTCCGGCATTATATCCTCGGAAGTCACCACCAAGTCAAGGTGTATACAGATCACAGAAACATCGCCCATTTTGCGAAGACACAAGAACTCAGCGGACGACAACTACGGTACGCCGAATACCTCGCGGAGTTCGACTACGTCATCATCCACCGGGAAGGATCGGAGAATGGCAGAGCTGACACCATCAGCCGACGACTCGACCTGTACACGGGCAAAATCAAGACGAAGGAGAAGCTCCTCCATCCAACACCGAAGGACACTTGTGACAACGAACAATCACTTGCATCAGACGGCAATCACCACCACCGTACCAGGACAACCGAAGGGCAGAAACGGATCATCCAACAAATCACCAGCAATGAAATCCGGAGACTCATCACTAGAAGAGCTAACTGGATAGGACGTTGCTAAGGGATGATCACTTATAATAAGCGAATCTACGTCCTACAACGATGTGTGGGAGACTTCATTGGACACTACCATCATACTGTCAAACACATGAAGAAATTAGACGGCGGTGAATTCTGGGAAACGATACAAGAGCACGCTGTTTGGGCTGCCGATCTCCATGCTGGACCAAACAACTACCTGCATTGCAAAACATGCCAAGAGAACCAATGGCCTACCAGCAAGTAACACACCAAGAGACAGTAAAGAGAACCGACACCCTTACCGGAGCACCTCAAGCTCATTCGAGATTGTGAAAATCAAACTTGTCGACCACGCCCGAGGTCGTGACAATCGAGTAGACGGACTCCTCACCTTTCACGGAAAAATCACCATACCCAACAAGGTGCTTTGCCAAATTTTCAGCCACTCACAATCAATTCCCCCACGACGGAAACTACCGACCCACGTTCGAAGCCATGAGTCTATAACGACTACATGTTCAAAGAAGAAATCCAAGGAAGGACACGACACTGCCCGAAGTGTAGCAACAACATAAAACAAATCCAGCAAAAACAACCTGAATACTCCGAATTCGACAGAGCGACGGGGATACCTCACCTCGCTCTCGGAGCCGCCAACACAGTGGGACAGGGCAATTCACTCAAAACACAACTCCTGCAATATCACGAAAAATTCCCGGACGACGAAAAACAGACAAACAACAAGTGCCGGACAAACTGCAACACGACCTTGTACGACAAATCCATGAGCATCCACTACATGGTCACCAGGGAATCAACAAAACTCTAGAACGAGTCAAAACGACATAAATAATTCCTAACATGAAGAAGGCTGTTCCAAAAATCATCAAACAATGCAGCATTTGCGCAAAAAACAAGGCATGTCGCCACAAACTCTACGGGAAAGTAGAACCAGTCCCAGTTGCACAATAGCCTTAGGAATCGACCACTATGGATTTCATCACTAATTACCCCCATCAGAAGAACCAGCCACCGGAAACTTCTACGATAGCATTCTTGTCATCGTGGGCAGATCACGCCGGCATATGCCAATTTTGGATTCGCACCAGATGCCTACCGACAAACCGGAGACGCAGTCGCCAATCCCAAAACAATCCTCACCAGCGACCAACTACGGAATCCACACGACGAAGCGCAAACCGAACTTGAATTTTCCAGAACCAGAATGACCACTTACGCAAACAGCAGACTTGCCTATCCTGACATGCATATGCTATTCCGATATCATCTCTGCCATCCTACTACATCTGATATGATATATATCAGACATCGGATAAAGCTAGACTCCCTTATCTTGCTATCAGGATAGATATCAGGAGAAGCTGCGCACTCTGATTGGCCAGATTTCATCTTATCGCCCAATAACCTCTGATCGTTCCATATTTGCAATCTTCAAACCTCTCAAACATCACTCAAAGGGTGTAAGTTAGATATAATACGTTCTATAATTTCGCGCCTCTCCTATCAGTAGTTATGGATTCTTTATCACAGCAACCCACAGATTGCGCCTCATAGTCCTAGATGACTATTGATGCTACTGCTGATGCAGAATCAGCGTCATATGAGGTCTTGGACTTCGATTGCATATTCCGCGCGACATATCCCCACAAGGGCCAGTTCGGACCATCAGGGAAGCGCAGAACGAAGGGAGTAGCGGTTTACGAATACCCTCTCTGTTCTTCTGATCAACTCTGGTCAAACCTCAAACGAGACAACGCCATATACCACGCGAAGCGCAGACACCGCGAAATTGTTAACCTCTTCGGACAATACAATACTCGAACGATCATCAGACATAGGTCCTCCATCAAAACAAGCTAGGCTCGACAATTATTATACAGCAACCCCATTAGAATCGGCCCTCCGCAAAGTGATCAATCCTCGGCGATATACCGAGAGCAGAGTTGGCCTTCTCACATATCGTCGCCTTCGCTTTTCGGTAGTTACATGGGATGGGATGTAGGCGTCGCCACATCGCCATGGTGTTCTAGCAGTGTGCGCAAGGTAGGTTAGTGAAGACCAACCTAGAAGAGCGCTTCCGAGTCTGCTAGAGATCCAATACAGCTATTCCGGTGAACATCAGTCTTGGCTTATCTTCTCAATACTCGACCTGTGCGGTATCGCGCATCAACTGGGCTGTATATGGGTGATAATGCACAACAAACGGCACGTGTTTGCAGCATTTACCAACCAGGCTTAGGAGGAACCGCAATGTACGTCATACTCCAGCCTTGTTCTCCCATCTAGTCGTCTAATCTATAGCAGATCAACTGGAATCCAAAACGGCACCGCATCCACTGTATCCTTCATGATATCAACCTATCCCTTCAAGCCTTTCTTTTCGCGTCGTCACGTGAAGCACTTCAAGCTGCCCTTGATTCTACTAGCGATATCACTGGGGACGAGCTCTATGAACGGTTCAGCTTCGTCCTGAACGACGCGTCTGGTGGTGATACACCAAACCCACCAGATCAGATGGGGGCTCAGACGAGACATCCTGGCGGCGTCGCATCCAAAAAGCTTCCATTCGGAAGGAACATCCCCCATCGAGGTCAGATAATAGGTCAGACAGCACCACCAGGAGGAAGGACTCGATCATGATGCCAGCGCTACGCAAGCTACACCGAATCCGGCTGTGGCTACGTGACTCAACTAGGCACAGTGATGCAGGGGGTGAGCGCATCAAATTACGGCTCGGTGTTGATAAATGATACGCGCTGGGGTTTATAGCACAGGGTGATGACGATCTGATAAGGAAACAGCAGGAAGTGAAGCAGTTCCTGCTTGACTATGACAAAGCTCTAGGTGATAATATTCTCACCTCATCCGATTTGGACTACGTAGAGAAAACACATGCATTTATCTAGCCTTTCACATCTACGACCTCGTGGGCTCGGCGGCGTGACAGCAACGCTCTTACAGAACCCCATAATCATGGATATACTACTTCGACACTATGAGCAGAAGAAGGTATCATCTCGGCTTTCGCCCAATTAAACCAAGTAGTTACTGACCCTCTCTTTAGGAACTCTATGAAGCAGAAGAAACACATAATCCTCTCATGCTGCACTCTATTAATATGGGTTCGTTTGTACCGGATAAGTACGATGCTCTATCTGAGGAGTCACCTATCTACGCAGCTGCCCTCCTCCTCAATCCGTCGAAGCGAGCGCAATACCTTAGAGTACACTGGAATGGAGAGTGGGAGGGGACTGCCATTAAGGACACACGTGTGTTCTGGGAGGAAGGATACAAAATGGTGCCAACCCTCGGACCTGCCCAGGCGCTGAGCGCAGCGTCTAGGTAGTAGTAAGGATAGCCAAGTGAGCTTGATCGGGTTCTGAACGAGATTATGGTTGCTGAGAACATAACCAGGGACGTAGCTAACTTCGAAAAATCTTATCAACGCTCAGCCAATAAAGATTGAAGACTCTCCTCTGGTCTGGTGGTGTCAAAGGGATCCGGTTCGGACATATCCGCGACTCAGTTACATGGCCATCGACGTACTATCTGTGCCCCCTGGTTCAGCTGACACCGAGTCTACTTTTAGTGGAGGAAGATGCACTTGTCATGGGATCGCGAAAGGATTTCATGTATTAGTTAATCTGAAGAAGGTTGGATGCATCGGCAACTGACTGCGCGAAGGGCCCATTATACCATCGTCACGTGGTGGTAGAGGGTTTGCCGTAGATGGTAAAATAAACGGTAGCATGCGGGTTGACCCGGATGCTGGCCTAGATTAGACTTCAACGAAATATTTACCTTAAAGCTTAGATGAATCTGTTGTTATATCATCTCTGCTAAAGCTGCTGGCCTGATATCACCTCTGCTATCCTGCTAAGCTGGTATCATATCAGGATAGTGCATTATCCTGATATCCGGATAATTTATCACGTCGGATATGATATCAGGATAGGCAAGTCTGTTTCAGAGATAGGAAATCCCGTCATACTTCAGGATCTTGTGATGGCATCATACTCAGATTCCAGTTCACGCCGACTCCCCTGTATGACCACCATCGAAAGCAGTAGAGACATGGCTCTAATATGCAGCTATCAGAACAGACTGCTAAATGCCCCGTACCCCCCTAGCGGGTTGTTTTCATCAACCCGAGTGACTGAAACTCCAGCTCACAGTAGGAGCGACTTCACACGGCTAAAGCCGAGAATGGTACAGCTCAGGCTGAAGCTCCCAAAAAAGGTCATCCACCATCTTCAGTTTCTTTCGTTGTGGAGACTTGTGTGCCGTGCTCATGCCTAGTGCTTTCCCTTCGTGAATGGCCTGATCTGCTTCCTCCTCATGGAGCCCCGTGTCTCTAAGCTCCGTTCGACGTTGCTCAACAATGTCTCCTTGAGCGATATGTGACTCTCGGCTGGAAAAAGAGGAGAACTTCCTCTTTTGTCCTGGAATATTTGTCATTAAAATATGTAGAATAGGCTGTTGCGGTTTCTCTTACTGCTGTTTAGGCGCTCTTTGAACAGCGGAGCCTGTTTCTTGGATTTCTTGTTAATTGGAGACGGATGCTCAGCGTTTGGGTTTGAATCGCAGGCGCCGATACGTCTGGTAGGGCTCAAAGGCTCCAAACTCTTAGGGGATTGCGACATAGTGTTGGGTGGAGGGTTTGGGGATGAGAGGGAGCGCTGGTGGTAGAAGACTAGTACCTACTCTCTCCAAGTGCCCGCTTCATGGTTATATGCCTTCGTCTTGGTTGGAAAGAGTAGGCCATGGAAGTCTCTGAGAATCTGATAGCAGGCATATCGGCTTCCGGCCGAGGCTTTTGTCGTGGTCCAGAAAAAGCCAAACAGCTCCCCAAACGACCCGCATTATACCTAATTTAGTCCATCCTCAGTCGTACTTACGCTTCTCTGACCCATAATCGCACGAAATCTCGAGTCTATCTGACGTCGTCTTATTCCTACCAGGCTGCCATAGACGAATCGGCAGATTCCCACTATCTGATAATTCATTCTTTTAGCTTCAAGATACCACATTGATGTGCAGTGTGTTGACAATTGGTGCCTATAGCCATAATCATGACCTCCAAGACGAAACCCAAAACCGTGTGGGCGTCTTCATGGTGTCTCCTTGTGGCGCTAACTGGATACTGAACGAACCCCTGGAGAATTCCTGGTGACCGGCCGGAGGCTTTGACCACGGGGATGTCAATTGCCGTCGCCTACAGTCCCGCCCTCGCTACCTTCGCCGTACTCTCATTCCAACCCAAAAGGTGATCAAAACGGTCATGATAATATTGCTTAGCACTCGAAATTACAGTCCCGTCAGCAAGGCTTCCATCGATCATAAGTCACCGGCTAAGTGGCAGCGCGTCGGCCATTGACCGGTGTCTTAATTCGGAGCTGGCACCATTCGTTGTCTTCTTGGGGTTTCCACTGCAACCGAGGACAATTCTGCTTTTGGATTTGGGAGACTTTTTCATCATTATGCGTTGCTTGGCATCTTGGTGTGCTCCATTCTGGGATGACTAGATCCACCTGATCTCTTTCTTTCTGTTGGTCAATCACATCAAGATCCGTGGGGGCACCAGCTTGACTGAGGAATGGACCAATAGCCGCGGTGCGACTATCATCTAGCCTCAATGCTCTATAGTAACGAGTAGACAGTTACCTACGGGATTCATCTGTATCTTTGCACCTTGGTGATAGGGATAAAGCCATTGGACATTCATGTATAAAGGAACGTGCTTCCAGCACTAGTGGGGTAACGTTGTTTGGAATGGTGATATGACTTGCTAGTGACAGCGCTGGTTTTGGAGCCTCACGCTCTAAGAGAGAAACGGGGAGAAAGACGAAGAAACAGATAACTATTCTCGGGGAGTATCAGGGATGACTAAATCTGTTACTAGTTGAACGTTGAACAGCGAAGAGGAAGACAGAGAAGCTCAAGCGTTGGCCAAAGCAACCCGTTGCATAACTAATGAGCTAATCTCTGGCTATTGAAAATAGCGCATGAGGTTCAATGCTGTCCATCGCTGCCCGTGGATTTGGCACAGGTTCGGCGTTACCTCTATTTAGAGATCCAACACCAGGGTCGGCTCTCTTACTCTTGCACTCTACGGTTATGCAACGTTTCTTGCTGCAAAATCAAGAGGCAAATTAGCTCAAACCGGCAATATTCGAATTAGAATAAAATCTGGTTTTATATTGCCGATGCCGTGGCATCGAGCTGTTGAACATCCAAGCAGCTTCCAAGGCCCATTCCTACAAGTGCAATAGTGGCGTCCCCAAGCTCTAGTGGTATGCCGACTTGTGAATGTAGGCATGTTGTAGGTGTATTGAATTCTTCATTCAATGTCACTAGGGCCTTTGCAGCCGTCTAATCCATTCCTTGACAGTCTCCACCATCTTGTAACGATGGTCGGCCACGCTTGAGGCAGCTTTGACGACCCGATGACCACCACCGGGTGTGTGTCGATATCTTCTGGCTCGACAGAGATGATTGCGTCCTCCGAACCCACCCAGTGCTGCTTTAATAAGCTGAGAACCTTGTCGGCTGACAAACCACACCTGCTATTCAGGCTGCACCTAATGAGCCTCTGCTGGCTGCCGCCAATATTCACCAGCCTCGAGATGACCGCCATCAAGCAGTCACTGCCGAGACTCTCAAATACCCACCCACGCAGATCCTGAATTTCTGGAACTGAGACTCCCGCAATGATGATATTCACACTCGATGCGGCAGCTTGAGGGGATAGGTTAGGCTCCGGCCTGTGAGTACGCCGCGGGTTTTGGCTCAGGACCGGTTGAATACCCCTCAATCGCCTTAGAATCGCTGGTTCTGTGACGAGGTGGTCCAGAACTTCAATTTTGATGCTGCAATACTCGTTGGCTTGAGAGAACTGCAGGCGCGGGTAGTTGGCCTTGGCTCGCTTAAGTTTTTCTGCCACCGAGGCATTAGTGAAATTCTCTCTGGCAAGCAGTATAACGAAAGTTTCACAGCGACAAGTCATTGTATCGATACGAACCGATGGCGTTGATGAACTGCTTCCGTGATGTCAAACATATCCACCCAGTCCGCGGGTCGTGATGGAACTGTTGGCTTTCAATGATGATATTCTTCAGCCAACGACCCCTGAAGGTCTTGATATCAGCGTCTGGGATCTATTAAAAATGAGATGTTGCATCGACATTGGGAATGAGATGAACTTACGTTGTTGATTGAGACGTAATAGAAGCCAGTCTCGCATCCAGCTGGGACGTCTATCAGACACGTTGGCCGCCTTCTGGTACATCCTGCCATGTCCGGCAATGGCTGTGACAAGGCGGTATGATTGTCTGGCCAAGAGTGACTTGATGATATCACTAGATAAATTTGGAGGAGCACTGGGCCTTAATATGGGAAAAGCATGCTCTTTGTTTCCGAACTTTGGTATCCGAATTCCGTCCAAAAAGTGGGTCTAATAACACCGCTATCAAAGTGGAGAGTGCAGAGTGCGGGCTGCAGGGGCCTTGAATTTGATTCAGTCCACGTCAGCAAGAAGGCGTCACAACATATCACTCATCATGTTTTATTCGTAGAGGCACATGTCTCGCCATGTCCTAGCAATGCTATGGCAAGTTAGCGGCGGAAAGGTCAATCGAGGCCCATTTTTCAAAATTAACGCTCCTACACCCTCTGTTACCTAGGGATGCATCATCTATTCACATTACTTGAAGCTTGTACGCAACGCATCCATAATAGGCCTCACCCCCAATGCCATAGTTGTTAGGACCTACACATTAGTTAGCGCTATTGAACTCTGTGATCAATAAACTTACACTTTTTGTAGTTACTGAACATAGTTGTATCACACGTTATTGCCTTGTTCGTTGTTGGGGTCATAACGCTCTGGGATTGGCGGTCGCTATCGATTTCGCAGCCCTTCTCCCACGCGACTGTAAATAGAACCTTCACGCCATCCCTTGCCTTTGACCCTGTTAGCGCCGCGGTGTCAGGCGCCAGACTCAAAGTCTTCCTTTCCGTACACCATTCCTTCGATAAGTCCTTAATAACATTGTCATCTATTTTATCGTAGGTTAAGTCGTTAGGCTTCCAACAGTGCCGTGCAAACCTCTCGGGATGAGTCTTAGTTGCTTGGCTCGAAGGAGATGTTGATGTAGTCTCAGACCTTGTCGTTTTAGTTTCTGTTACTTCAGAAGACGGAGTTTTTTTAGTCAGCGTTGTTGATGTCGTATCATCAGTAGGCAGTGATGTCGTTTTATCCTATGGAGAGAGATCTTAATTAGTGGGACAGGCAAGCCTGTTGTAGTATATACACTCTTACCTTTGTTATAACAGTGGGTGTATAAATTACACTGGTTAGCGCAGGAAATGAGGTGGTTAGAGTTGTCTTATATGTACGTTGTTGGTTTGCTGCTGGCGTGGATGTGTCTGTTGCCTAGTATGACTTAGTTACATCGCAAGCTAAGGACAGGGCATCTAAACTAACGCTAGATAGTGGAGAGCATACAGCACATGAAAGCGAAAGGGAAGTGAGGATAAATAGTAGCCACATAGTTGTAAGTTCCTTAGTATCAAATTTAAGGTTGTGGTAAAAAGGTAGAACAAATAAGTTTGACGGGGTTATTGTTTTTATATATAGCCTTAAATATTATTTCATTAAATTTAGCTTTACTTAACGCACATGATAAGCGAATGTCGCAGACCAGCGAATGTCGCACTCGGTATTTACACCTTGGATAGCTGATTTTGTACTAACGTTCAAATACCTGTTGAATATGTGGGGTGTCACGTGTGGGTCAAGGATCTTAAGATTAAAAGCAGGTCCTTCAGGGGCAGATACTTAACGAACACAACACGAATACACTGATTCAACCAATGGACCGAATACACGTACTGTCTGACAATACCAAGCCTGGAGTCAAAACAGCTGAGACTCTCCGGATAGGCCAAACAAAACTTGGCTTTCAAAGAAAAAATATTTCCAAAATTATACTATTTCTATAAGAAGTATAAACTTAAGAAAACCCGAAAAAGATACAAAATGACCCACTCTTTAGAGTTTCTAGCGCTTATATAGGCTACGCTAGATGAGACTTATTTACTGAATATATTGTATTCTTAGTTGAGCTAAATTAAAAATATTAGCTTTTTTAGGCTTGATTTTGATTTTTAATCAATTTTATAAAATTGCAATTTAAGGTGTAAATACTCAGTGCGACATTCGCTTGTCTGCGACATTCGCTTATCATGTGCGTTATGATTAAATATTAT
>JBBEOF010000144.1:0-11564 GCA_037576055.1 Fusarium sp. M6JPR69
ATGCTTGAGGATGGGTTCCTTGATGGCTGGACGAGAGAAGGCGTAGGAAGAGTGTGAGGTAGGCTCAGGTGAATCTTCCCTTTTCGGTGTAGCGATGTCTCTTGCGAGCGCGAAGCTGGAGTTCTGATCGTTGTTGATGGTATCGGCAACGGGTGCGTCAGAACTCCCACTGGATGTAACGTGGATTTCTTCTGGTTCTGATGAGGCAATTGAGGCATCTTCAATTCTCCAAATGCTGGTTGGACTTGCGTCTGAAAGCGAGTCGTCGGTGTCCAAGTGGGTTGCCCTAGAACCTGTTGGAAGGATTGAGGGCTCACTTAGATCGTAGGATGTCGCATATCACCACCAGGTTCGTGCGACCGATGCGAAACGCGGCTCGGACCTTAGGTCGTGTATCCGGTTTCATCCGGTTTCACATGCGGTTTCACGTCCGGCTTGTCGCATCAAGTACTCCAATCCTACAGAGGACCACTCGAAGATGCAAGGTCTCAAAGGTCCTGTGCAATCCATCAGCAGAATTCGACAGCGGAAAAGGTCGGTTTCTAGAGCGGTCTAGCTCTCAAATTATGGTCGTGTGAGGCCATCATGGGGCCGAGTCTCGAGTAAAAATTTGCGCAAGGATATTGGTCGGGAGGCTGGTGACGGATGAGGCCGGGAGGTGTGCAAAATCAAGCGCTTGATTCCTAAATAAGGCGGCTAGTAGTATTCTGTGAAAATTCGGGTAAGGTGTGATGAGTATCTTTAACGCAGTGGAAGGAGGCGATTAGACCTCGAGTTATATTGGAAATCATGATTAGAAAGATACTCAGCTGTAAGGTAGCTTTCCGGGCTCATAACCTGTTGAAATGAGCATGTTATGTTGGTTGAAGAAGAAGAAAGACTAGCGCTAACCAGCGAAAGCTATAGACAAGAAGACATCCACATCCCAGCCACCAATGGATCGGAATAGCCATTGATCCGTCAAAGCAACGGATCTCAACAAGGCCCTCCACAGATGCCGAATCCGTTTGCGATAGATCTAAACGGTTCGGTCCTGCCGGACCTCTTCAGTGGGGCCTCTTTGTGACCTGCTTGATAAGTGTTAAAAATACTAGCAAAACTCTTCTCTACGACTATCCAATATCAAACTTCATTCCTCAAGGCTCATTTGGGCAAACCGCAAGCGGTTTGCGTCTCCTGTGTAAAGTTCGCGCCAAACCTAATCGCATCCTCCGCGTCTGATTCTAAAACGTCGAAACGTCGAAAAGTCGAAACATCACAGGCGCTCGGGCTTCGTGCCTTCTCATGTATTGCGACCGGCGTCTTTCTTTTTCTCTTCTTCTTCTTCTTTCCTCTTCTCCTTCAAGGCATACCGACGAAGCGGAAGTCTCTCGTCGTCCCGGACGCCAGTAGGATCCCCGCCGACGGGCCGAAGTGGAGCACTATATCGGCGTCGATCCGATAGCCCAGGTGCCCCTTGTCGAGAATGACTTCCGCTGCCGTATAGCTGGCGCCGTTGATCAGATCCTCAGACCATTTGCTCGATGAGTCTGTGTCGCATATCACCACCGGGTTCGTGCGACTGGATATGAAACGCGGCCCATACTTTAGGGTCATGTATCCGGTTTCACATCCGACTGCATCAAGGATTCCAATCCTAACGACATGAGCTTAAATAGCTGTGCCCGAACACATAGCTATTCAATTTCTTTCATTCTTCAGATAATTCTCATCAATCCACTAGTGCCACCAATGATCCCTGCGGAACCAATTGTCTGGCACGGTGTAAATGGTATCACGTTCTGTATCACATGATACATTTTATTTAACCCCCTGAGTTGGAGGCAAATTGATTTTCATCTCTTTTGCGCTACGTCTTATATCTAGACCCGACCCATACTACCAATTGACCGATAATACCGTTATTCCTCACGGTCTTAGCCGTTTGGGAAGAACTCCGTTATCTATTTCCAACTAGGTCGCTTAGAAAATGGCCAAACAAAAAAGCCGCGCACAAGGCATAAAGAGGATGTTAAACGCAGCAGAGCGAGGCTGCATTATCTCTCATTTCTAGCATCCGTTGCGCTATCTACCTTCCCACCGGTGATGTGCGTCCGAGGAGGCTCGGGTCCATCGTAAAAACTATTCACGTCGTAGCTTATAGGTCGAGGAGGATAGCCATAAGGTAGATCGTCACCCGCGTCCTTGCTCTTATTACCCTGGTCGCGACCGAAGCCACTCGTGGGTTGGCTTTGGCGATGGATGGTCGTGGTCACGACGACGGCACCAGCAGCACCAGTGCTCGACACCTTGGCCACGTCGATATCGCGGCCGTCTTCCAAGGAGGATGGGGCGGTGGCGGTGGCAATGAGGGAGATCTCGGCGTCGGTGCCATGAGGCGAAGGAGGAGCAGGAGACATAACGTTCATCTGGTGACCGTGACCCGAGGCATGAGGGTCGCGATGGCTGCGGGTGTCATAGCTGCGATAGTTGGCACGGGCGCCAGTCTGGCTGCCCGTGCCAGCATTATCCTTCGAGGTCACCCACTGGATAACAAGGGCTGAGAAAAGGACTGCGTGAGTAGGTTAGAGGTTTGGCAGTATAGCGAAGTGGACAAGGGTTGCAAACCGTCGGAGTTGCAGCATATGAGGCATACCCAGCCAGGCTCTCCATTAAGGGCCATCGAGACTGTCAGATTCCTAGAAATATATATCAGTATGTTGGAGGAGCTCGCATCAAAAGAGGAATTCATACACGATAGTGCTAATAAGGGTGCAGCAAGAACCGATGAAGGTACGGAAGGCAACATTTTGAAGGCGCATATTGCCGGGGCTCTTATTCATATTCTTAAAAGAGTATAGGGCTATCAAACGTTAAATTCTCATTCCAGTCTAGCCAAAATTTGGAAAGTCTTACTCCTTAGAGGGATGAGGAAGAGAAGGGTAAGGTAGATATTAACAATAGTGTCGAAGGAAACAAGGGGGATCATAGCAATTCTTCTCATGCCGATAATGCAGACACCGTTCTCGTCAATCTTGGCGATACGACTGCAAGGCTTATTAGTAGATACCTTCAGGAAGCATGTAGAGATAGGCAACTTACAAAATAAAGTTGAGGACTACAATAACACCGTAGAGACTGAGCAGACCAAACGTGTTAAAACAGTAGAGCCTGGACTGAAGTCGTTTTCTTCCATTACTTTGAACAATATGCTATCGAGTGTTAGAATATAAAGGAGGGAATGCGGTATCGAAATGCCACTTACAGCCTTCTCAACCAGGAAGAGATAGATGAACTGATGTCATATTAGCCACTAAATCAACGAAGTTGAGAATTCATATTCTCGCAAAAATGGCTTACAAGCTACAAAATTAAGTTAGTACAATTGTCCTCCTTTTATATATACACAAGAACTAACCTTAGTCGTAACATAGCAGATGAGACAGAGCAAAATGGCGCCGTGACAATTGGAAGAACTTGAGTTAACACCAAGGATGTACTGGAGCAAGACGGTGACAAGAACGAAAGCGAAGGAGTCGATGTAAATTGCAAATGTAACTACACTCTACTTTAGTTTCCCGCAAGATATATAGTAATAACCTCGTGATTAGAGCGCGACTTACGCCAAACAGTGGCAGGAAGATTATTCCATCGTTTGATGGCCGTGATTCTTTGAACTATAAAGCCTGGTCAGCAGTTATTCTCCCTCCCAATTCTTTATTTCTTATGACCGCTTCTATTCCGTGCCTCGACGTCGGCTTGAGTGTAGTTGGGCTACTGACAGAGGCAGATGGAGAGGATGGAGACAGAGGCCATAGCAACGAGCAGGCCTATAATATCACCGGCGATGGGAACTTTAGCTCCGCTCATTTTATACGTGGCCTGACTCTGATTGTTGCCCCCCGAGAGGGCAGATATTAGAGACGGCGCGATGGTGACGAAAGTGGTACGGTTGATATCGACCTCGGATTATCCTCATGGGTGAGACATCCTCATAAAATCCTCCATCGTTAAGAAGAATAGAAGCATGGGAAGACAGGTCTTTATTAATTCAGAGGTACAAGAGGCGAGGATTGCAGAATTCTCCACGGGCTTGGGTACGACATTGGTCACATATCTATCCATTCTTAGCTGGATCGTCCTGCGCCCGCAGTTGGAAGCCATGGCTTCTGTAGCCTGCGTCTACCTGGCAAGGGTCGCTCCGCTCTCCTCTGCAGGCGCGGGAATGCTGACGAACCTGCCTTTCCTCCCGGTCCTGCTTGTTGTGTGCGAGAACAGGGAGCTACTTAGCTCAGATATGTTTCTCGCACTTATCCTCTAAGGTCTAGGCTGCTCTTTCATAAAAGAGAGGAATAGCCCTGTAAGACAGGGACAGCGAGTTCGAGATGTACGGGCCGTTGGAGATCGGGAGCACCATGACGTTCATTATCTCATCTTCCTTAACCCTGTATTCGATTCGATGCTCATTTTCCAAAGTTAGCGATGCTAATCATAGGGAACAAGACAAGCCTGCAAAGCCAACATGAAATCATATTTACCATGACTTATATATCTCAGCCTCAACGCTAACCATCGAACTTAATCCCATGCCGGCGGGCTAGAAAGATCTGCCGCAGGCCGACAACGGGCTGGAGAATCTCGACTCGGCAGCCCTGCGATGCTCCCCGCTCCCCCCGAAGTTACCAGACGATTCCGCTTTGAGCGCAGGTGCCAGGCTTCGCTCGAGCTACTGCGGCTTGCGGCTGGCCCTTCTTGTTCTTGTCTGAGTGTGCGGTGCCGCGCTTCATAGCCGAGGTGTGTGGGCAGATGAAATACCCCTGTTCTAATCTGTGCTGTGGCGCCAGACAGCAATGTGGGAGCAGCTTGGAAGCCCAGAAAACGCCCCCCCGCCCCAAAAAAAAAAAAAAAAAAAAAAAAAAAAAAAGGCGCTTTCGCTGCGATGATCGATGGCGGTCGCTGTTAACCGCATTAGTGGGTATTGAGGGGCGTTGTTGAGCCAATCCTCCGAACAATCCAGAGTCGAAAGATTCGAGCCACAAGATGGATGATTTCAATTTGGATTACCTAAGGGTCCATGACAACGTTGTCGTGGTCTAGCCCCTGCATCCAGCCCCCCACGCTTGCCTTTTGTTTCAGACCCTCCTTGTTCTGGGCTTGGCCAGTATTAGGATCAGGCCACTTTCCTTCAAAGTAGCATGATTCTGAAACTCAGTTTTTGCGGGATATTCCGAAATTGGTGACGACTCAGCATTTACCTTATTTTCATCAGATCTTGGGACAGCAATTAGAGAATAGATGAAAGGCAAGAGCACATGCCAAATTTTCTCAGCTTCTCCCCCTATGAGACAACCCGCCCTGGATTAGCAATGAGCTAGCTGCTCCGGAACGCTCATCCCACAGTATGCTGTCAGCGGCTCAGGAATTGAGGTCATTCGAAGTCGGATCTTCGAGGGCTGTGGGATGCTGGCGACAGGGTTCAAATCTACTCAACTTCAGGCTTCGGTTGAGTGGATTCAGGGGCTGCACGGATCACTCGCTGATCCTAAATCCACGGGAAGTGCTCGTGGAGGGTCAGAATGTCTAAAGTGTGGTGGCCGCCCTTGCGTTACTGAAGATGCCGATATCCGCGTGGTGATAAGTGATTGATCACTAGGATTAGGCGGAGACTAAAACACGACATGGGCTTGGGGATTTAAATGGCTCTGCATGTCTCAGCTGATCTGTCACTGCGTGATTGACGAACCAAGGCCCAGCCTCTCAACGCCCCCACCTGCGTGTGGCGCTAAGCTGTTTACAGTTACACTCGTTCGCCTGACACTCGCTTGACCATCTGTGACAGGCCTTCGGCAGAGCGGGAGGGGAACACGGCGAGACGAGGCACGATGTAACCTGCCAGAGGGGGAGGCGGGGCTGGGGAATAGCCGCGTTAACTGGGCTCCCGCTTCAGAGGCTAAGACGAGGCACTGCTGGCGAGAAACATGGCTGGCTGGCCGCGATGCCATGGTATCAGAGGCATCAGTGAAAGTGGGAAAGGACTGGTCCAGATCGGGAACGTAACTGGCAGCGCGAGGAGGACCCGAGGGAAGCTCGCCGACCAGCCACCCGCTTGTATCGATCGCTCAGACCCAAGAGTAGTGGCAAACTAGTTATTGGACTCACGCTGGAGCCAAAGTGCCCCGGCCGTTCACAGCAAGCCACCTCCGAGCATGGCTGGGGGCCCAAGAGGGGAGTTTTTCGGGCCAGAGAGGCCGCTTCCAGTGAGACATTGCAATGCTTTTCCCACAAGTGCACCAGGCCCTTGCAGCCCGACATCTTGGGGGTTCCAAGCAAGGCAGTTGACAGCAGCAGTCGTTGAGGATGCCGATTGACGCGAGGGCACGGTGTTATACGGCCCAAAGCCACGCGCACCCAAATAGGGAAAGCGGTGCTCACTGGCAGGATAATCTCGGACCTGTTTCTGGGACACGACTGGGGATGACAAGTATCAGATAATTGGCTCCACAGGGATCATTGATGGCACCAGTCAATTAATGAGAATTATGTAAGGAGCAAGAACTCAATGACAAGATGCACTGAGTTGTGCAGCTCTTTTATACACAAATGAAAGCATTGCCTATTTAGGCAGTAGCAGTTGCGGTAGTGGGGCCAGGGCTTTATATGCGACACAAGACAAACCCTCGACGAGGATGGAGCGAGGGAACGGCAAGGAGCGAGAGGAGCGACCGCCATCGCTCCCAGCGCCCGCCAGTGACAACCTCATGTATATAGATTCATTCATTTATACATCTCCTCCGAAGGTTGGCTCTCCAGCTGTCAATACAACCAAGTTACCCAAAGACAGCTCTTTGGCATTACTTGACGTGACGAGCACACTGCCCAGACGCAACACCCTGATCCTACTGCCTAACATGAACGAATCACGGTCGGGTTTACCAGTTGGGAAACACCGTACCGTCACATGGCGGGTGCCGTGTCAGCAAAGGCGAAAACGCTAGGGGCAACTCAAGTTTCTCCTTCCCTAATCTCTTCATCGCTGGGCGGGTGTGTCGAGTGTGCGCAGACTTTTGAAGAACTGCAGCACTCTCGGTGTGCTAGAAGAAGGTTGCTTAAATGCACAACTTCCGCTTGTAGTACGAATACCTTGGCTGTGAGCCTGGATTCTCCTGTGGGGGTGCCTTGCTGGATCATCGCCTGAATTGCGTGCAGAGCACACTGGATGCTTTGCGTCAAATCGAACATGGCTTCCACGCTTTGCATCGCGTAGTTGGTATTGAATGTTTCGGATTGCCTGGAAAGACCAGCTGCAGAGCAATGGAGCTCCCAGGCGTCGTTACGGATCTGGAAGTCGGAAATTATATGAGTATGAAACAACCAAGATAGACCGGCCAAGCATCTCAGGGCTATGAATACTCACTCTCGCAAAGTTGTGACCCAATGCGAGACTCTGCGAGGCTGTCGCTGAGTTCACAAATCCATGGGGGCGCGATTTGTGTGGACGGGCCTTAGTGTGACTAGGATTCAATAGCATTGCTGGCATCCAGAAGTTGAAATATTGGGACAAAAGGAAACTGAGGCCTTCTACCAGGTGAAAAGTGTATGACAGGGGAGCCATTTAGGTATTCTTGAGCCTAGACGCATTTCCTCTTCGAACCTGCCGGGGAACGAAGATTTATGTGTCAGTTGTTTTTGGCTTGCCAATCAGGGCGCACTAAACCATGTCTCTTATGGTATGTGACAAGAAGCAATAGTGGCTGAGAGTCAAAGAGAAGAATGGACTTGTGAGGACTGTACTGCTCCACCACACATGGCCAGGACCGATGAGAAGGCGCTGGAAAACTTCTTGATGAACCCAAGGTTACGGCCGATTATTGAGCAACGAATATCCAGGCTGCTAATGCTGTGTTCGTACTCTCGCAGAGGAGAACAAATGAATGCGGCACATTGGTGGACAGGCTTGCCTTTTTAAGCTGTCATATTTGGGGAAGCCAAGGCGCTGAATATGGCGGGTCGAGATCTGATAGGCATCTCGGCCTGTTTCAAGGATTAGGGATTCTGGATGGGGATCATCAGCAGATGAGCAGATGAGCTCGGCTGGCGCTCAAATCTCGGGTTGTTTGACTGATGTCCCGTGCTGCATTATGGCAGCATGCTGTCGCTGATTGATCGTGTATCCCCAAGGCTCATTGAATACGGTTCCACAGGAGCGAAGCACCAGTTGCGATTCAATGCGCGTTTTAGTTTTCCGCAATAGAAGCACGCAAAGCGAACCAACAGTCATGAAGGACAAAGGAACAGCCAGCCTACTAGTACCCGTGGGTTGGGCGGATGGACCAGTTGCCACCGGGTGTGGTAATCAGCGGTCATACCGTGGCGCATACAGAGAAGATGGTATGTAAGTTTTCATCGACTGTGGTGATGGGAGGAGCATGAGGGGTTTTCAAAATACAAGGGCATTGCTCCATGAGAGCCTCGTCGTTGGGCCATCCAGCGCCAACTTGCTTCTTAGGCTGACGATATGAATCACCTGCCCGCAGTCCAAGGTTCCCTATCACGAGCTCTTTTCGTCCCAATCAAATGGCATGACAACAGCCATGGATGGAGCTTGTCTGAAAAATGGCTTAGCTACGTTGAGACATTGGCATGGCTGGACCAAAGTCTTTGGCATGGACGCCCCGCCTCAAAGCGCATTTTCGGAGTCACGTCTGCCTCCAACCTCAACAAAAGGGCATCAGCAGCATGTCAGACATTGGTTCCACAGGAATCATTGATGGCACTAGCCAATTGATGAGAATTATCTGAGGAGCAAGAACTCAGTTACAGGATGCACTGAGTGTGCAGTTGGCTGCTAGTGGGGCCAGGGCTTGATATGCGACACTAATCTTAGCTCTCCAATGCCTCCCAATATCCCTACCGCCACGTCCTCCCCGGCGGAGATGTGCTCACTCGAATACAATCGAGATCGAACGGGCAGATGCCTCGAGACTTTTACTGAAGTGTCGTGCCGTAGAGAGGAGGCACAGCTTCGGCTTCTGCTGGATACCTCCTTCGATACATCCTCGAGAGGCTTCGGCAAGGCTCATTTCATAACCACCGCAGCGCTACAGGAGTGCAGCGATAAGCTCAACCAGACGCTCTCACTATTGTATTCACATATGGACGAGATAGATACCGGCTTACCCGTGTCGTCATCGCCAGCCAAGAAGAATCTTACGATACGCAACCATCATCCTGGCTCGAAAGGATCGCTGGTTCTGGAGAATGCCAGCGTAGGGAAAGGCGGCAGGCAGACAATTATTTCCACGGCTGGAGATGACTTGGAGGTGAAACAAGAAACGGCAGGGGATAGAGCGGTGCAGTTCGTTGGAAGCGTTTTCTAACAGCACATCTCAAGACATCCTCAACAAGAGTCTATGACCAGGGGAGGCAGTGTGTTCTGAGAGAACGATGGCTCTTTTCTAAAATGGTAATTCATTAAAGACTGAACTAGAGAAACAGCAGAATATGTGCCTTAGTGAACTCAATCTCAAACTCATACTACGTGGATAAATTGGCCTCAAATTCGGCAACAACCTTGGCACCCAGATCCCACTTGTCCACCCAAATATTTTCAAGTCCGGTTGCTCTTGCCACTTGGTCTCGTACAGAGTGCTTCCTTCCACATCCTGCTTCGAAACCAATCGCTCAAATTTGAACTCGCCCTGACCTCGAGGATGCTTCGCTTCATAGTTGGCCGTGGCCCCGTGCCGATATCTTTCTTCTTCACCCAGCTATTGTCGCTCTCGGGGTGGCCCTTCCACTTGGCCTTATACCACACTCGCCTTCCGATGCGCCCCTTGGCAACCAAATTCTCAACTTCGAACTCGGTACCTTCCTGGTCGAGAGGGAGGAGCCTATCATGATATTCTTCGTCCTCGTTGCCTTGCGGAGGGATTCTCCTGATGTTTTCTTCGTTGTTACTTGTATGGCCGGGTATGAGTCCGGCCTTAGCAACTTCGCTGACTTGATCGGCCGGCTTTTCTTGAGATGACATATTAATATCCATGGAATTTGGGGTGCTAGTCGCACTCCTTTCTTCTGTAGCGTCTGGCACAGCAAAGAAAGAGTCATAGAGAGCCCCTATGATAATAGTAAGTATTAACCAGTATATTAGTCAAGGGATCATCGTACCTTGACTCCCACGGGGGTTGTCTGGCGTTGCCTCCAATGAATCGTCGGCAGCCGTGCAGCCCATCGGTTTGTCGCCCGGCCACGTTTCTACCAGGAACATGGCCGGATCAATTACTTCCTCGGACGGAGCGGACGATAGCGGGGTGCTATAACCGGATGGCGCAGCATCTTCAGAGTCGGCGGTGCCTGAGCTGTAGGAAGGCGTGGGCTCTTGAGAAAGGCCTGGAGACCTGGGAGGTAGCTGCCTATTTACACCGTCCAGGTAGGTGGTATGGAAGGTATGCTGGGTTTGTAAGACGGCTATCCTGTCGTTTTCTTCAGAGCTACGGCGGCACTGTTGCGCTTTCTTCCGCTTTGAAGGCGGGTAGCGTCGCTTCCGTATATCGGTCTTTTTATCTTCTTGGCATCGTTACTGCGCTCGACACTGAAAGCATCTTGAAGATGGAATAATCCAATACCATTTAACTCGGAGACGAAACTCAAGCACACCAAAATCCATTTCCGTTTCTAGAGCTGAGCTCCTGCCGCTCTAAGCTGAGTTGGCGCTGAGGCCGGGCTGAAGGACCCGGAGTTCAGGCTGTGGCGGGCTGAGCTTGGGCTGAGGTGCCTGAGCAGGCCCATTTTTGGGATCGCATACCCCTGTCAGGGTCCCCTGCGGGGACCAGATCTGGGACCACATCCCTGTTTTGGGCCTCGGTTGGACTTTCCTACATCGAGGAATCTGACCTGCGTGAAACCATATCATGAGAGACCTCTGTATTCGACGCCGTCACTGCTTAGACTATTTCCCTGTAATTTTTTTTATGATAACCCGACTTGATGGCTATAATTGTTATCGAGTTTGTACTCTAAGCACTATTTGTAAGGAAAGGTAAGCTAATTTCTCTAACCGATTTCTAGTAGCTAGCCTGCCTCAACTGTAAGGTGCCCTAGTCCTCTATGCACGATGGATGAAGCAAGATGCACGGATCTGCTCGCATAATTGTTGGTATGAGGTAACCCTAGTAAATCCCATCCCTTTCCACCAACGCCCGTGCCTCATATACTACGTGTTGCCTTTATTAGCAGTGGTACTAGAAAGCATTGATTCGAAATTCGGTGGCGGGGCAGATTCTGCATCTCCAATACTGCCTAGGGGCAAACCTTTCGTCGACCTGAGATAATTCAGGGTTGTGTAAGAGGTTGACTCGTGATTCCTTCATGCATATCAATTTCCCAATGAAGAACGTGATGGAAGGCAACTATACAGGTCTCGGCAACCCGGGGGGTAGGAAGGATGCTCCGCGGCCTAAAGAGGCTGTCAACTAGGGATGAGAACTTGGTTGCTCAGCTGGTCAGGGTTGACGTGATGTACAACGCTGCCAGAATTAATATCACTGGTCGAGTTCCAAGGCATATTCATGCCTTCTCAGTTGGGA